>JARBDR010000347.1:0-24399 GCA_029721355.1 Tegillarca granosa | reverse complement strand
GGTTCGAAGTAGTGAACTCATGTTTTGTCACCAGTGACAATGTTGCAATTGTCTTTAATTGAATTTGGAAAACATTTCAAGCAATGCGATACGATAAGCCAATAGCAGCTTTGGCAATATCACAAATCGTTTAATCTCCCATTACTTTCAATTATTTCCATGACTTTTAAAACATTTGCCTTACTGTTAAAACAGGTCGCCAGATTTTGTTGCATCTTTGACGGACTCTGTGCCAGCCAGAAATTTTTTATCTACCTACAAACTGACATAAGTAGCCTATCAGACAATTAGCTTCTCCATTCAGCAAAAATGTGTATTACATAGTTAAATACATTACTAATAGTTTGTGCGATTTTATAAGCTCTAATTTCTTCAACATTCTCAACCTGTTTCCCAACCATTTTTACAAAAGTGGTCACGACTGGTTTTATTAAAATGGCTATAATTTGACAACGTGGAGCTGAAAACACGCGTTTATAATGTTGGAAAGGTAATGGGTAGTGTCACCAGCGACATTGTTATATTTTTTGAAAATAATTTTATGTGGGTAGTTTTTTTTAATGTTTACGGTAATTTTGGAGCGTTCACAAGTACCGTGAATAGATTAATGTATCGTGCGTTTTAATTGGTTGTTGTGTCCGGATGTTATTCAAGGTGTGGAGGTGTGTGAGCGTGTCATTTTGGTTTTCAAAAATAATTTTTTGTTTTTGTTTTTTTACTTTTCTTTCTTCTTTCTTTCTTTTTTTTTTTTTGAAAGATTTAGGAATATCTCGAGGATGAGTTCCGTTTATTATACATTTACAATATGTATATCTTTAGTATAATTGAAAGCTCGCATAAGTTCTTGAAGGAATATTGTGACATTATTACGTGCAGTGTGCATATTAAACATGGTTTTTCTAACGAAATATTTAATAATTTGATAAAATTTGTGTGCTAGGAATAATTTAACATTAATTTTGTGAAAACTCAGTCCTGTGGTTATTTAATACATTGTAGTCATTGAAATGGGTTTTTGAAAGGATCATGATATATTCAACGTCCTAAGCAACTTCAGAGATCAGACTGAAATATTCATATGTTTGTTTTAAGGAACAGATTAATTAACACTTGTTATTGTTATAAGTACCGCCGATAGGCGGACTGTGTAGAATTTATTAAGCCACCGATGGACTGTGTGGTTTGTTATCACCGATGGACTGTGTGGTTTGTTATCACCGAAGGACTGTGTGGTTTGTTATCACCGATGGACTGTGTGGTTTGTTATCACCGAAGGACTGTGTGGTTTGTTATCACCTTTGTTATCACCGATGGACTGTGTGGTTTGTTATCACCGAAGGACTGTGTGGTTTGTTATCACCGATGGACTGTGTGGTTTGTTATCACCGAAGGACAGTGTGATTGAACGGGTTTTGATATCTGTTTGGAAACAATGTACATTTGTATTTAGTCTTGAATATTGCTGCGTGGTGTTTTATTATGAACATATAATTAGAGATTAAATGTTTTATGTGCAGGATTTATCTGTTTGGAAGTTATTTGTGACCGGAACTGACACATATATTGTAATATATAACATTGTAGTTGGTCTGTTTCCACGATGAACACTTTATATTTGGAACTGGAACAAACGTTTTCAGCTAATGACTAGATGTCCTTGTATCAGCCTCTCGGGTTTGTTACAGATACAGCTATTTAAGCGTGTCATCATCAACATGCAAAGTGTTATCACGCTGTGATACAATACACATTACATATCCAACAACCGTCATTAAAAGTGGTTCACTCAAGACACAAAGACTGACCGGAAAATTTGGAACATTTAAGCTGACCAGTTAACAAATAATTCCTGTTTAACTTTAACATCACACTGAATATCTGTCTTTTTAATTAAATTAGTTTTTATCAGCGTCACTCATATATATATGATGTTTCGAATCCTGTTTTAAATATTGTTGACATTTTAACAAATTAATTATTACAAATTAGAGGATAATTACCCTGCTCTTGTTGCTGATAGCTAAAAAATTGCTTATGCAAGTAAAACAACATTATAACCAACAAGCAATCTTTCTCTCTTCTATTGAAAACAAATGATATCTATACTCATTTTTTTCAGGGGGAATTTTGTCACGTGATCAATAAAGCATTGTCAGTGATGCTACTATTGCACACAGACCAAGAATTCCACGAATCATCATGAATTGATACATTTTTGGATTCGTGATGATTCATAGACTTTTGCCAATTTTCAGATCCAATATTTGTGACACTGTTCGATTCAGTTACGATAGAGTTGCGGATATTGGTGGGATTCGTCTGGATACGGCTGCAATTGTACGAATACGTGTCAAGAATTCACTACGATTTACAATAATCTATTATGAACGAACTACGACCTTTTGGAATCGGGAATTAAGACCGAAATTTTAAACAGCTCAAAACTTTTGCCACGAATTCCCGATTGCTCAAGAATTGCAAGAACTGACTACGGATCAGATAAGAACTTTACGAACTGATAATGAATCAGAGTTTATCTACGAATCCAAAAATGTATGAATTTATGGCGATTCATTGGATTCTTGGTCTGTGGGGAATAGTAGCATGAGAAGCATTGTTATCTTCATATTTTCTATTTGAATGTTTAGTGTAAGAAAGTTTGAAATTCTGTTTGCGGATACTAAAGTTTCCCTCCCCACCATGCCAGAACCTGAGCTCCTTGATACAAGTAAAATAATCTTCACTGGTTTTCAGAAAATAAGATAGTCGAATTCCAAGATCAAATTATTACAGAGACAGAACTATAATAAAACAATCTAAAATTTCTCAATAAAATATGATAAATTTCGAACTTGACCTATACTTTATCATTCTACTGCAGTATTCCAATCATAATTATAATGTACTGACAACAACGTGACAACAAACATTGAGAGAAAAATCATAAAATCACAACCACATAAAATGGTTGTCAGGCTATAAAAACAACAGTACAACAATTAGATATATCCATGATTCTTTATAAAATATTATTTCAAAAAACCTTGCACATGTTTGACGAAAAAACAAATAGATCTATCATGAACAAACAAGGCTTAACAACAAAGACATAAAATTATATAAGGCACCATTCATATACTTCAGTCATAACATCAAAGGGTCAAGATTTACTACAAAGTGTAACATGTATATCATAGTGAATACACTACAAAGTGTAACATGCATATCATAGTGAATGCACTACAAGTGTTACACATATATCGTAGTGAATACACTACAAAGTGTAACACAAATATCATAGTGAATACACTACAAAGTGTAACACGCATATCATTGTGAATACACTACAAGTGTAACACATATATCATAGTGAATACACTACAAGTGTAACACATATATCATAGTGAATGCACTACAAAGTGTAACACAAATATCATAGTGAATACACTACATAGTGTAACACATATATCATAGTGAATACACTACAAAGTGTAACACATATATCATAGTGAATACACTACATAGTGTATCACATATATCATAGTGAATGCACTACAAAGTGTAACACATATATCATAGTGAATGCACTACATAGTGTAACACATATATCATAGTGAATGCACTACATAGTGTAACACATATATCATAGTGAATACACTACATAGTGTAACAGATATATCATAGTGAATCCACTACATAGTTTAACACATATATCATAGTGAATGCACTACATAGTGTAACACATATATCATAGTGAATACACTACAAAGTGTAACACATATATCATAGTGAATACACTACATAGTGTATCACATATATCATAGTGAATACACTACAAAGTGTAACACATATATCATAGTGAATGCACTACAAAGTGTAACACATATATCATAGTGAATGCACTACAAAGTGTAACACAAATATCATAGTGAATACACTACATAGTGAAACACATATATCATAGTGAATACACTACAAAGTGTAACACATATATCATAGTGAATACACTACAAAGTGTAACACATATATCATAGTGAATACACTACATAGTGTAACACATATATCATAGTGAATACACTACATAGTGTAACACATATATCATAGTGAATACACTACAAAGTGTAACACACTTTCATAGTGAATACTCTATAAAGTGTAACACATTACATCGGTTTACATCAGAATGTGTATATAAATATGAAGGTGATTTTACAATTGTAACACAATATGGGCGTGATTCTAGATTATCTACAATTTATATATAATAAATGCAAAATTTTTGTAAAATGTCTGACATAAATCACAAAATGATTTTTGTACCCAAGTATAACCAAGTGTACATTGTATGTCACTAATATTATATCACAAATATATAATTATTTGGCAATGTATATATAAAATATATGTAATAGTACAAAATAAAGCAGGTTATATAAATAAAAATCAGACTACGATATCTTACAGCAATACTGGCTGATTTTATTACAATGTAAACCATTCAGGAGTGGGGGGGGGGGGGGGGGGGAGGGGGAGAGGGATATATCATGTATGTTATCATAATGTGGTATATATAAAAACAGAGATCATTAAATTTTAAGTTACCAAAAATACATTGCAGGTAACTTAAGATAAAGTATTGGATAATATTATTATTGTATAGCATAAAAAGCTATAATATCTTTGTAACATTTACTTCCAGATAAAAATCAGAAAGTTACTTTGGTAAATATTGTTACTATTTTATCCTGCATGCTTTTTACAACCTTGTACATAATAATAATAATAATAATAATAATAATAATATTAATAATAAATTGATGCCATTAGTTTTAAAAATTCAAAACCAACCTTACTTTACTGACATAATTAACATTACATTGTAATTATAATTAAATTCCTTTAAATGCTGCCCGTGTCAAATTTAAATCATTGCCGAATTTTTTAAATATATAAAAATTTAGTTGTTATAACTATTTAAAGAAACAAGATTCAGAGTTGAGCATAAAGATCCATGTACAAAACTAGAAAATAATGGTATGGAGATACTGAAGGATGTACAGGATGGAACACTTTATGTGTAACAAATAAATAATTGTTATGATAAAAACTTTACATTAAATTTAGCTTTGTATTGTTCTTATCTGATCTTACTTTTTTTTGTTATTAAATTTTCACAGGGTTGTTATGGTAACTGTATAAACAATGAAGGCAAACCCTGAAACAAAAAATCAATCAAAACTGCCCAGGATATCCAAACAATGACCCTTCATTTATATATTAAGTAAATCAAATGAAGTGACAATAGGCAGATATAGATTTATTGATATTTGTACTGTTCCATCAAATCACATGACAAAGGATATGAAATTATTGCATTATTTCTAAGTGTCCAAACTGAAATCGAAAGAAAAATTCAAGATAAATGCCAAATAGAGAAATGGTTTTGACAAGATTTACTGACCAGATTTATGTTACAAATTACTGCCAGACAAAATAACAACAAAAACACAAATATAACATAATAAATTGCCTTTAAGTAACAATATCGAAAAAATGGAGGTTCAAGCAAAATATTATGTTAATTTGTCCTGGCAATACCCACTGGCCAGAAGTCTAATATTAGCCCACTGAGCTTTAAGTTCAGTGTTTGCCCACTGGACTTAATTCTTGTATAATGTCTTCTGCCACCAAGTCTGGTATCATTCCCGATGTCTCCCTAAATCTGGTATTACATTTATGGGTCTTTAAAGGCTGGTCATGTGACCAACAGTAGAGATAACATCTTGTCAATAATTATGTCATATATGACATATGACCTATGACATATGACCTTGTTAAATGACACTTTAGTAATAATGCACAATCACACATATCACTTTATGTTTTATATCATTGTCTTGTGTGACTTACTTGTAATTGTTTACTGTCACAATGTGAATAAGTTTTGATTGGCTGTTTGTATCACATGAATTACTGTGATTGGTTGTTGGTATCACAAGAATTACTCTGATTGGTTGTTATTACATGATGTACTAAATATCAAATACCTTATGTGTTATCATTTTGGGTTAAATCTTAAACCAATGTGTGTGTATTTAAAAATTTTTTTAAAGATATCAGAGCAATGATCAAAAACAAATTCAGCTCAAAGATTAATGGTGTTTAAAACTCTGATTTTTGTCAATTGTAAAGCTAAGAAGATTTATTAAGTTTTAAATGTTACAAACTGATCAGCAGAGCCACCAGTGTCGATTCTGTGTTTATGTTGATTAAAAATTAGACTCCAAAGAATGTCAGACGAACAAAACAAAATGATCAAATAATTTTCAGAAGATAATTTCTTTCAGAAGAATTGCAGATTTTCATATATTTAGAATGTATGCTACAAGATCTCTACACCACGTACAGGGTAGAACAATGCATGCTGGGTAATTATACAAACAACAAAGAAAAGTTTTCTGGACAGTGGAAGGACATCTTTAAGGTCACATCATTCACTCATACTTCATGGAACAAGTGTTAAAATGGAAGACAGCAAATAAAATAATAACAACATTATATACATCTATATTGCTTATAACAGAGATCACACAGTATATCTCCACAAATCTGACCTGACCTGACCTTTAACCTTCTACCTAATGTGACCTGACCTTTCCAAAGAGAATTAATTGACAGATTCATGTGATGTGGATGTATGTAAAGATTTTTAAAGCAAACATTACCATCACTAAACTGACAAAAAATAAATTTGCTACAAATTAGCCAGTTATAGCCCAGGGCAAGACATCATATCTGTTGTGTTTTTAACCTCAACACAAAATACAGTGCTTGGGCACCATAGGCTTAATACCTAAAATTTAACCTCTATGCAAAGCTGCATTTGAGTTTAAAGAAGCTTTCCTTACATTGAAGGTCAGAGATCAATAGCTTAGGTCAAATTTGTTAAGTAATATACAAAATCATTGTAAACATAAAAGTTATCCCCCTTTGAATGCAGTTGAAGTTCTACATATTACATGCAACTTTGTAAAACAGACTGTTTTACCTTAAATTATCTCCCCTTCATTGTAGTACAACTTTTTAAGCTTATATTATCTCCCTTTCTATGGCTTTAATCATCTGAAGACTGATTAAGATTTTGATGTATTAATTAAATTAGTTCATGAATTAACCAAAAGCTTTTCAACACCAAACAAAATCTTATTCATCAAACTGTAGAAGTGTATATTTGATCATTTATATTTGCAAAAGAAAAAAAATGTTTTCATGATGAATTAAGAAGACTGACTGCATAATACTGAATATTTTTGAATATCCTTAACTTTTTCATATATATATATATATATATATATATATATATATATAGAATATAAAGATCAAATTACCCAACAATGTTAATGTCTGGTATATATGTTATGAAGAAAAATCTCTTATTTATAATATAGGGTTCTCTTAGTTTATTAACATACAGACTGGATATCTCGGACTTTTTCTCTGGATGTTATATTTGTATCTGTAGGTGTATCTGTTTTTTTCTCCGACTGGTATATTTTGTTATTTTCTGACTGGTATATTTTGTTATTTTCTGACTGGTATATTTTGTTATTTTCTGACTGGTATATTTTGTTATTTTTTTTACTGGTATATTTTGTTATTTTCTGACTGGTATATTTTGTTATTTTCTGACTGGTATATTTTGTTATTTATTTGACCGATATATTTTGTTATTTCTCTTGATGGTATAAGTGTATGTATATGTCGTATCTGTATGCGTATCTGTGTTTTCTCTGGTTTATATATTTTGTTAGATCAGAGCAGATTTATATCAGTATTCAATGCATTGTGGACTTGCCAATAGAACATTACATACAACAGTACAGACTAAATCGTAAACAGTACATAAGGTAAATGTATATACCAGCATAACAACATTGTAGTATTATCAGCATATGATGTTACCTAACAGTATAGTGTATCCAGCATTGTTCCAATCACTATATATACTGGGGTATCAGCATTACACATATTTAGCCAGTAAATGTCACAAATTAAAGCCAGTATATTGTAAAAAAAATTATTATGTTGACATGACAATGCCAGTACATTTAATGACATAATCTGATTCATCAACATGACAAAATACAGCACACAGAACTCCTGTCTGAGACAGATCCATGAGGGACAAAATGTACTGGTTAATTCCATTAATCTTTACAACATGTGTGCTGACATATACCAATGTTCCACAAAATACTTTTCCAGTATACTCTGTTGTATATTTACCAGTATTATTCTGTAATATGCCAGTATGCTTTAAAAGTGACTATCGTTCCAGCATTGCTGACATATACCAATGTTCCACAAAATACTTTTCCAGTATACTCTGTTGTATATTTACCAGTATTATTCTGTAATATGCCAGTATGCTTTAAAAGTGACTATCGTTCCAGCATATTTGTAAATTTTGCTTGTATTATTTTTCAAGCAAAAATTCTTCAGTTCATTTGTATATTATTATACATGTACTGGCATACCGGCACATAGTTATACAATCTCTGTCAGAGTGGAGAGATTTGTACAATCTCTGTACTGGGAACAACTTCATTCTGTAATAAATTACGGGCTATAGAAAATTTTGATACCCACAGCACTCTGTGGGCTAAGAAACATGATACCCTTTTTACCCACTGTGGGCTATAAAAATTGTTGATAACCTTCAGCCCCTGTAAATATAACATCTATCCATATCCTCATGGCTTCTGGCGTTGGGGCCACTAGATAATATGTCCTATCATATGTTTTAACACAAAATGTTAACTTTGGGTTCGGACTTTTAACTGATTTTAAATGGTCCACATACACTTCTTCTATTGCTTGGAAATAAATCCCACCTCTGGCTTTCATTTCATTTTTGTCAGTATAATATATTAACGAGCGTTTAACTCGGTCGAACACAAACCATCTTTTATGCCATGTTTTTATTTTATTTCCCATTTTGTGTAGGAATCCTCTACAACTGTTGTCCGTGACGACCACATGTGGACACGTGTCCAGGTGATGACCAGCTGTCTCTATATGTTGTTTTAAGTTAAATTCCTGTTTTCTGATTGGTAGATATCGAGTCAATGGTCTGGCCTAAAATAAAAAGTGGAAACAAACAACTGTGAAATAAAACAAACTAAATCTGGTTTAATTGTACATTTAAAGTCAGTTCAAATATAAATCAAAACAAGAGTAAAATATTATACAATTATGCGTATATTTTTGACTGTTTATTTAAGTGAATATAGTTTGTACCTGTTTATGCAGGTATATGTAGTTTTTACCTGTTTATGCAGGTATATGTAGTTTTTATCTGTTTATGCAGGTATATGTAGTTTTTACCTGTTTATGCAGGTATATGTAGTTTTTACCTGTTTATGCAGGTATATGTAGTTTTTATGTTTATGCAGGTATATGTAGTTTTTACCCATTTATGCAGGTATATGTAGTTTTTATCTGTTTATGCAGGTATATGTAGTTTTTACCTGTTTATGCAGGTATATGTATAGTTTTTACCTGTTTATGCAGGTGTATGTAGTTTTTACCTGTTAATTTAGGTAAGTGTTGTTTAAGTTTCTAGGTGTATACTAAGTTTTTTTATTATTTTTTTTTTTTACGTGTAACTAGTTTTTATCTTTTTCTTTGTTATTTTTACCTGTTTGTACAAAGATTTTTCAGTTTTTCAAATGTGTGTTACTTTTACCTGTTTATCAAGGTGTATATTATGTTTTACCTGTTAATCCAGGTGTATATTATTTTACCTGTTTATCCAGGTGTATATTATTTTTACCTGTTTATCCAGGTGTATATTATTTTTACCTGTTTAACCAGGTGTATATTATGTTTTACCTGTTTATCAAGGTGTATATTATGTTTTACCTGTTTATCCAAGTGTAAATTATTTTTACCTGTTTATCCAGGTGTATATTATTTTTACCTGTTAATCCAGGTGTATATATTATTTTACCTGTTTATCAAGGTGTATATTATGTTTTACCTGTTAATCAATGTGTATATTATTTTTACCTGTTTAGCCTGCTGTTCTCTCATCTTTATTTGTTGTTGTACTAACTGTTCTCGTAGTTTCGTTTCTTCCTGTAGTTTTCTCTCCAGTTCTTCACGTTTCATTCTCTCTTCTTGAAACGCTAACATCTCTGCTTCACGAAATTTGACCTGTATAAATAATAAAACCTTGCTGAGCTAGCACCATAAGTTCAATATTTTGACATAATTATGAGTATATTTTAAACCTTTATTTAGAGGTGAGTAATGTTAGGTATGTAATACAGCTCTGCTTTGTACAAGTGTGTGTAATTATAGACATAAACAGAATACTGACTTATATACTGTCACAGTGTTGTAAATAAATAAAATAACACCAAATTCTCCTTTTTATACTTATACCAATCATTAGAGGTCAGAAACAAGGACTTCACCTACAGGTGTGTGATTTTGTACTGTGGTAAGGATAACTAATTATTAATTATAATGAAAAATGTGTATGTTTTTATCTGATTTTGTGTGTACCTGTATGTGTACCTGTGTGTATCTGTGTGTGTATCTGTATGTGTATCTGTGTGTCTGTAAATGCACAATTCTGAATTCATATATGTGTCTTTATTGACTGAGTTACCTGATCTTGTATAATTATCATTTTTTCCTGTTGAGCTTGTGCTAGAAGTCTTTCTAACTCTACTAATTTCTCTATTTGGTCTTCTCCACTGCTTAAACTACAAATAAAATTATAAAAAAAACAAATAAATAAATAAAATAAAAATAAAAAAAATAATAAATAAATAAATTTAAAAAAAAATGTATGCATTTAAATTTCCTGTTTAAATGTTAAGTTCTAGTTTTGAATGTCAATGTCCTGTTTTTGAATGTCAAGGTCCTATATTGAATGTCAAGGTCCTGCTTTTGAATATCAAGGTCCTGTTTTGAATGTCAATGTCCTGTGTTGGAATGCCAATGTCCTGTGATGGAATGTCAATGTCCTGTTTTTGAATGTCAATGTCCTGTTTTGGAATGTCAATGTCCTGTTTTGGAATGTCAATGTCCTGTGTTTGAATGTAAAGGTCCTATGTTGAACATCAAGGTGACTGTTTTGAATGTCAATGTCCTGTGATGGAATGTAAATGTTCTGTGTTGCAATGTCAATGTCCTATATTGAATGTCAAGTCCTGTTTTTTAATGTCAATGTCCTGTTTTTGAATGTTAGTGTCTTGATTTAAGGTCCTGTGTTGAATTTAAAGGTTCTATTTTGAATGCCAATGTCCTGTTTTGAATGTCAATGCCTTGGTTTTGAATGTAAATGCCTTGGTTTTGAATGTAAATGTCCTGTGTTGGAATGTCAATGTCCTGTGTTGGAATGTCAATGTCCTGTTTTTGAATGTCAATGTCCTATATTGAATGTCAAGGTCCTGTTTTGAATGTCAATGTCCTGTGTTTGAATGTCAAGGACCTGTTTTTGAATGTCAATGTCCTATATTGAAAGTCAAGGTTTTGTTTAAAAATAACCTGGTCCTATTTTTTTTCAATTTTAATGTCCTGTTTAGTCCAGGTTGGTTGTGAAACCAAGGACCAAGTTGTGAAACCTAAGCCAAGTTGTTTGAAAAACCCTGGACCAGATAGCTATACAGTATTACATTTACATATTGATCCAGTCACATAGATGTTTACATGGTGTATTATATATATATATATATATATATATATATATATATATATATATACTAAAAGTGAGGTGACAGCTGGTCACAGAATTAAAACACATTATACATGTACAA
Organism: Tegillarca granosa; assembly: GCA_029721355.1. Classification (NCBI taxonomy): domain Eukaryota; kingdom Metazoa; phylum Mollusca; class Bivalvia; order Arcoida; family Arcidae; genus Tegillarca; species Tegillarca granosa. The sequence goes on along the minus strand of JARBDR010000347.1, from coordinate 12,568 downwards.
GAATTCACTAGTTTCATCTCTCTCTATGTAAAACATATATCACTTATTGCTGATAAATATATTTATATAGCAATGTATTCCTCAAGGCTTCCTTTATCAGTTGACTGAGAAACCAGACAATCAAATTATCTGTTTCTCTCTCACCTATATATTTATTCATCTCAGATTTTAATATTACACAAATTTACACTGCAGGCCTCATTTCCAAATGTCATTTATTAAAAAATGATATGGAAAAGACTCAGACCATTGTTCATATGATGCAATTGTTCTGTAAGAGGGGAGACAACTCTACTAGCAGTTCCTTTAATCCTTCTACAAAAACCAAATTAAATAAACTTTTAAAGAAGGAAGTTTTTTTTGTTGTGGAGAAAATTTTACAAATTGTCTTACCCGGTCATAGGACGTCCACAAAACCAACAGTAATCCAGCTGAAATCCCTGTACAATGGTTTTACTGGACGTTATGTCCTGTACTCTCTTAGAGAAGCCATTTTTATGTTTTATCTGTTGAACTTTCTCCATTATCTAAGATCAGAACACCTCAAAGGGACATAACTCCAGTAACATTTTGTAACAGTTCCTATATGATTATTATTCAACATATTGTAACTTGTAAAGTACATTTGTATGTTTATAATCCATAAAATATGTATAATATCTCATTAATTCTATAGACATCCTGTATATAACAATTCATTCTATAGACGTCCTGTATATTATAACTTGATTCCAATCATCCCCCTATTCATCTTAATTTCTGTTGTTCTCAGTCAGTATATATAGACAACGTTAATCCTAACATCTGTGACAGATCTGACATTCAGTTATATAATACATAAACTATATATAATAGTTATTACCTCTGTATATGTTTACATATTGAGAATAAATACAAGCATATACTGTCCCTATATCTCAACTTTCATTAATCCAATTAAAAACTCAACTAATACAGTTGCTATAGCAACACTAACATTGCCAGTATGGTTCACCATAGGTGACCCTGAATAACCCTTCAAACTGCTGAATTCACATACATGAAAACTTACTATGGTCACACTCACCTGGTTCACCATGAATAATCCTTATATTCAACTTATAACTCCCCATAAACACACCTTACACTGTGCCGATCAAAAAACTCAAATTCTGTATTCTATATCAGCGACATATCTATATCAGACCTCTGGTATGTATACTGTACAACCCTGGTTCTATATCAGACCTCTGGTATGTATACTGAACAACCCTGGTTCTATATCAGCCCTCTGGTATGTATACTGTACAACCCTGGTTCTATATCAGACCTCTGGTATGTATACTGTACAACCCTGGTTCTATATCAGACCTCTGGTATGTATACTGTACAACCCTGGTTCTATATCAGCCCTCTGGTATGTATACTGTACAACCCTGGTTCTATATCAGACCTCTGGTATGTATACAGTACAACCCTGGTTCTATATCAGACCTCTGGTATGTATACTGTACAACCCTGGTTCTATATCAGACCTCTGGTATGTATACAGTGCAACCCTGGTTCTATATCAGACCTCTGGTATGTATACAGTGCAACCCTGGTTCTATATCAGCCCTCTGGTATGTATACTGTACAACCCTGGTTCTATATCAGCCCTCTGGTATGTATACTGTACAACCCTGGTTCTATATCAGACCTCTGGTATGTATACAGTACAACCCTGGTTCTATATTGTCTCTGTAGTATATATCTGTATAACATTACTTTTTTTATAATTATTTTGATATAAATCTACTTCAGATTCAATATTGTCTGTTATATACAGACATTAATGTGTTGTATATTGATTATCAATCACTCCTGCCACTGAGGTCTCCATTTAACAAGCCGTCTCCATTTAACACATTGTAATTAAGATTCAATCAAACAGAATTAATGTCTGTTTAATGGGACACTTACTTCACCATATAATGTACAACTACAAGTGTAAATCACATTACTCACTAGATACTTAATGAATCTTCAAACCCTGTCAGTTAACGATTCTCGTGTGAAAAACCAAAACTCTATCACTGTCTTTATGTGTTTCACAGCTTAAATCACTTTACATATAACGTAACTGTCCTCACTTAGATATAGACAACCATTCCCATCTTAACTGGGGCACCATCTCCATCTTCACCTGGGGGATAAAATGTTGGTGCTAAACTTGAGCAACAATCCCAACCAATTATGCAATCATCTATGAATCTGAAACAATAATTCTCATCTTAGACCTAGATATCACACCCCCTTCTTGAGTCTCTGGAAATCATCTAATTTTAGATCTAGTGGGCAACCATTCTCATCTTAGACCTAGATATCACACCCCCTTCTTGAGTCTCTGGAAATCATCTAATTTTAGATCTAGTGGGCAACCATTCTCATCTTAGACCTAGATATCACACCCCCTTCTTGAGTCTCTGGAAATCATCTAATTTTAGATCTAGTGGGCAACCATTCTCATCTTAGACCTAGATATCACACCCCCTTCTTGAGTCTCTGGAAATCATCTAATTTTAGATCTAGTGGGCAACCATTCTCATCTTAGACCTAGATATCACACCCCCTTCTTGAGTCTCTGGAAATCATCTAATTTTAGATCTAGTGGGCAACCATTCTCATCTTAGACCTAGATATCACACCCCCTTCTTGAGTCTCTGGAAATCATCTAATTTTAGATCTAGTGGGCAACCATTCTCATCTTAAAACTTAATATTCATCTCCTTCTCAGACCTGAGAAACATATTCAATTTTTATTTTCCATCACCACCTTCAACCTGGGCAATCATCACCGCCTTAATCTTGGCAACCATCACCATCTTTATCCTGAGCAACCATCTCCACCTTTAATTTGGGCAATCATCATCATCTTTAACTTGGGCTAACATCTCCACCTTTAAAATGGGCAAATCAAGCTAACCTTAAACTATGACCACCATCCACATTTAAAACTGAAGTAACTATCTTTATCGTAATTGCATCCAGGCAACTCCTTCATTTACATGACAAAATCTTGATTTTAACCCTGGGCATTCAACCCTGTCTCTGATATTGGAAAACATCCCTGTTCAAATTATCAACAACCATTCCAATCTTTAATGTAGGAAACCATACTACACTAATTTTAAAATGAGACAGCCAATCACATGATCCAATTTCTGTGTAAAAAGAAAACCAACAATCTATACCAATCTATACCAATCTTATACTTAAACATCTTCATCAAAATTCTAATAACAAGATATCTATTCTCATCTGTTTCCTTGGTTTATATACACTGGTAACATACTAGTCCACCATCTGCATACTAACCCCATCTGACATACATTGTAAGACAACCAGTAACCTAATAGATAAACTGATGGTACCCACATCTTAAATGAACCATGTTAATCCTAGAGAGAAATTTACCATACAAATCTACCTGTTTGTATCAATGATTAGAATTATAAACAAATAAAGCACACATAGTGATATACAAAAATAAACAATAACTAAATCCCAGATCTGTCTGATTGAAGTCACAACTAAATCCTGATTACCTATATATAATAACTAAATCCCAGATCTGTCTGGTTGATGTCACAACTAAATCCTGATTACCTATATATAATAACTAAATCCCAGATCTGTCTGGTTGATGTCACAACTAAATCCTGATTACCTATATATAATAACTAAATCTCAGATCTGTCTGGTTGATGTCACAACTAAATCCTGGTTACCTATATATAATAACTAAATCCCAGATCTGTCTGATTGATGTCACAACTAAATCCTGATTACCTATATATAATAACTAAATCTCAGATCTGTCTGGTTGATGTCACAACTAAATCCTGATTACCTATATATAATAACTAAATCTCAGATCTGTCTGGTTGATGTCACAACTAAATCCTGATTACCTATATATAATAACTAAATCTCAGATCTGTCTGGTTGATGTCACAACTAAATCCTGATTACCTATATATAATAACTAAATCTCAGATCTGTCTGGTTGATGTCACAACTAAATCCTGATTACATATATATTATAACTAAATCTCAGATCTGTCTGGTTGATGTCACAACTAAATCCTGATTACCTATATATAATAACTAAATCCCAGATCTGTCTGATTGATGTCACAACTAAATCCTGATTACCTATATATAATAACTAAATCTTAGGTCACAACTAAATCCTGATTACCTATATATAATAACTAAATCCCAGATCTGTCTGGTTGATGTCACAACTAAATCCTGATTACCTATAAATAATAACTAAATCTCAGGTCACAACTAAATCCTGATTACCTATATATAATAACTAAATCTCAGGTCACAACTAAATCCTGATTACCTATATATAATAACTAAATCTCAGGTCACAACTAAATCCTGATTACCTATATATAATAACTAAATCTCAGGTCACAACTAAATCCTGGTTACCTATATATAATAACTAAATCTTAGGTCACAACTAAATCCTGATTACCTATATATAATAACTAAATCTTAGGTCACAACTAAATCCTGATTACCTATATATAATAACTAAATCTCAGGTCACAACTAAATCCTGGCTACCTATATATAATAACTAAATCTTAGGTCACAACTAAATCCTGATTACCTATATATAATAACTAAATCTTAGGTCACAACTAAATCCTGATTACCTATATATAATAACTAAATCTTAGGTCACAACTAAATCCTGGTTACCTATATATAATAACTAAATCTCAGGTCACAAGTAAATCCTGGTTACCTATATATAATAACTAAATCTCAGGTCACAACTAAATCCTGGGTACCTATATATAATAACTAAATCTCAGGTCACAACTAAATCTTGGTTACCTATATATAAAATAACTAAATCTCAGGTCATGACTAAATCCTGATTACCTATAAATAATAACTAAATCTCAGGTCACAACTAAATCCTGATTACCTATATATAATTAAATCTCAGGTCACAACTAAATCCTGATTACCTATATATAATAACTAAATCTCAGGTCACAACTAAATCCTGGTTACCTATATATAATAACTAAATCTTAGGTCACAACTAAATCCTGATTACCTATATATAATAACTAAATCTCAGGTCACAACTAAATCCTGATTACCTATATATAATAACTAAATCTCAGGTCACAACTAAATCCTGATTACCTATATATAATAACTAAATCTTAGGTCACAACTAAATCCTGATTACCTATATATAATAACTTAATCTCAGGTCACAACTAAATCCTGATTACCTATATGTAATAACTAAATCTTAGGTCACAACTAAATCCTGATTACCTATATATAATAACTAAATCTCAGGTCACAACTAAATCCTGGTTACCTATATATAATAACTAAATCTCAGGTCACAACTAAATCTTGGTTACCTATATATAAAATAACTAAATCTCAGGTCATGACTAAATCCTGATTACCTATAAATAATAACTAAATCTCAGGTCACAACTAAATCCTGATTACCTATATATAACTAAATCTCAGGTCACAACTAAATCCTGATTACCTATATATAATAACTAAATCTTGGTTACCTATATATAAATAACTAAATCTCAGGTCACAACTAAATCCTGATTACCTATATATAATAACTAAATCTCAGGTCACAACTAAATCCTGATTACCTATATATAATAACTAAATCTCAGGTCACAACTAAATCTTGGTTACCTATATATAAAATAACTAAATCTCAGGTCATGACTAAATCCTGATTACCTATAAATAATAACTAAATCTCAGGTCACAACTAAATCCTGATTACCTATATATAACTAATCTCAGGTCACAACTAAATCCTGATTACCTATATATAATAACTAAATCTCAGGTCACAACTAAATCCTGATTACCTATATATAATAACTAAATCTCAGGTCACAACTAAATCCTGGTTACCTATATATAATAACTAAATCTCAGGTCACAACTAAATCCTGGTTACCTATATATAATAACTAAATCTCAGGTCACAACTAAATCTTGGTTACCTATATATAAAATAACTAAATCTCAGGTCACAACTAAATCCTGATTACCTATATATAATAACTAAATCTCAGGTCACAACTAAATCCTGATTACCTATAAATAATAACTAAATCTCAGGTCACAACTAAATCCTGATTACCTATAAATAATAACTAAATCTCAGGTCACAACTAATCCTGATTACCTATATATAACTAAATCTCAGGTCACAACTAAATCCTGGTTACCTATATATAATAACTAAATCTCAGGTCACAACTAAATCCTGGTTACCTATATATAATAACTAAATCTCAGGTCACAACTAAATCCTGATTACCTAGATATAACTAAATCTCAGGTCACAACTAAATCCTGATTACCTATATATAACTAAATCTCAGGTCACAACTAATCCTGGTTACTTATATATAATAACTAAATCTCAGATCTGTCTGGTTGATGTCACAACTAAATCCTGATTACCTGTATATAATAACTAAATCCCAGATCTGTCTGGTTGATGTCACAACTAAATCCTGATTACCTGTATATAATAACTAAATCCCAGATCTGTTTGGTTGATGTCACAACTAAATCCTGGTTACCTATATATAATAACTAAATCCCAGATCTGTCTGGTTGATGTCATATATATTACAACTTTATCCTAAAATTGTCTTACAAATAATAAAAATCTGTATGAAGACTGAAAGTTCATCAAGATTAAGTGTATCCCTGAAGGTGTTGGAAGTAGAAGACTCCAACGATAAGAGTACACCAGTTTATATACCTTGGATATGGGTACCAGTCTATGACAACACTTAACTGCATCTAAGAACACTTTTCACAAAATTAAAACTCAGTAAAAACTTTTTTTCTATTCAACATTTCCCTTGAAGTAAAACTTTAAACACAAGTAACTTCTCATTTTGTACAACTGTATAATCCTGTACTTAATATGTTATATATTATAAATATTACACTGATTATTATATCCGACAGGTGCTATCACAGTTATGTATAAAAATGTTGAAATTCCCTGATGGGACAAAACGACCTGAAGCTCACGACAAATTGTCCCATTATGTATGATACATCATGTTTTGTATCAGTTCTGGTGTAAATCTATATACCTGACTCGTTGTGTTTATATATATGAAGGATTTATCTGGTATTGATCTGTCATCAATATACTACAGTATATAAGTGTATATATATAGGCTTATAGCCTCTTACTGCCAGCTTAGACAGACAATCAGTTAACCTGATGTGAAAATTACATGTTTACATGTTTATGTAAGAAAAACATCATTGAACTACAAAACATTACAAGTAGTAAAACTGTCTGGACAATTTCAGTCCATACAATTTTTTCTAGCAGTAAGATTAGAACTGTTATAGTCACATTTAGATGGAAGCCAACTCCAAATATATCAAACTAAGCCTTCACACATAAAGACTGAATTCATTCTCACACATTTAGACTGAAAACTTTCTCAAAAAATTTCAGATGATCTAAGTCTCCACACATTAGGACTGAATTGGCCCTCGTACATTACACTAAAACTCAGTCTTACCCAGTCATCGTATCACTACAATTATGACACAGTCTTACCCAGTCATCGTATCAGTACAATTATGACACAGTCTTACCCAGTCATCGTATCACTACAATTATGACACAGTCTTACCCAGTCATCGTATCACTACAATTATGACACAGTCTTACCCAGTCACCATATCACTACAATTATGACAAAGTCTTACCCAGTCACCATATCACTACAATTATGACACAGTCTTACCCAGTCATCATATCACTACAATTATGACACAGTCTTACCCAGTCACCATATCACTACAATTATGACAAAGTCTTACCCAGTCATCATATCACTACAATTATGACAGTCTTACCCAGTCATCATATCACTACAATTATGACACAGTCTTACCCAGTCATCGTATCACTACAATTATGACACAGTCTTACCCAGTCATCATATCACTACAATTATGACACAGTCTTACCCAGTCATCGTATCACTACAATTATGACACAGTCTTACCCAGTCATCATATCACTACAATAATGACACAGTCTTACACAGTCATCATATCACTACAATTATGACAGTCTTACCCAGTCATCGTATCACTACAATTATGACACAGTCTTACCCGTCATCATATCACTACAATTATGACACAGTCTTACCCAGTCACCATATCACTACAATTATGACAAAGTCTTACCCAGTCATCATATCACTACAATTATGACAGTCTTACCCAGTCATTATATCACTACAATTATGACACAGTCTTACCCAGTCATCGTATCACTACAATTATGACACAGTCTTACCCAGTCATCATATCACTACAATTATGACACAGTCTTACCCAGTCATCGTATCACTACAATTATGACACAGTCTTACCCAGTCATCGTATCACTACAATTATGACACAGTCTTACCCAGTCATCGTATCCTAAATTATGACACAGTCTTACCCAGTCATCGTATCACTACAATAATGACACAGTCTTACCCAGTCATCATATCACTACAATTATGACACAGTCTTACCCAGTCATCATATCACTACAATAATGACACAGTCTTACACAGTCATCATATCACTACAATTATGACACAGTCTTACCCAGTCATCGTATCACTACAATTATGACACAGTCTTACCCAGTCATCGTATCACTACAATTATGACAGTCTTACCCAGTCCATCATATCACTACAATTATGACACAGTCTTACCCAGTCATCATATCACTACAATAATGACACAGTCTTACCCAGTCATCATATCACTACAATAATGACACAGTCTTACCCAGTCATCATATCACTACAATAATGACACAGTCTTACCCAGTCATCATATCACTACAATAATGACACAGTCTTACCCAGTCATCATATCACTACAATTATGACACAGTCTTACCCAGTCACCATATCACTACAATTATGACAGTCTTACCCAGTCATCGTATCACTACAATTATGACACAGTCTTACCCAGTCATCATATCACTACAATTATGACACAGTCTTACCCAGTCACCATATCACTACAATTATGACACAGTCTTACACAGTCATCGTATCACTACAATTATGACACAGTCTTACCCAGTCATCGTATCACTACAATTATGACACAGTCTTACCCAGTCATCGTATCACTACAATTATGACACAGTCTTACACAGTCATCGTATCACTACAATTATGACACAGTCTTACCCAGTCATCGTATCACTACAATTATGACACAGTCTTACCCAGTCATCGTATCACTACAATTATGACACAGTCTTACCCAGTCATCGTATCACTACAATTATGACACAGTCTTACACAGTCATCGTATCACTACAATTATGACACAGTCTTACCCAGTCATCATATCACTACAATAATGACACAGTCTTACCCAGTCATCATATCACTACAATAATGACACAGTCTTACCCAGTCATCATATCACTACAATAATGACACAGTCTTACCCAGTCATCATATCACTACAATTATGACACAGTCTTACCCAGTCATCATATCACTACAATAATGACACAGTCTTACCCAGTCATCATATCACTACAATTATGACACAGTCTTACCCAGTCATCATATCACTACAATTATGACACAGTCTTACCCAGTCATCATATCACTACAATTATGACACAGTCTTACCCAGTCATCTTATCACTACAATATGACAGTCTTACCCAGTCATCATATCACTACAATTATGACACAGTCTTACCCAGTCATCGTATCACTACAATTATGACACAGTCTTACCCAGTCATCATATCACTACAATTATGACAGTCTTACCCAGTCATCATATCACTACAATTATGACAGTCTTACCCAGTCATCATATCACTACAATTATGACACAGTCTTACCCAGTCATCGTATCACTACAATTATGACAGTCTTACCCAGTCATCATATCACTACAATTATGACAGTCTTACCCAGTCATCATATCACTACAATTATGACAGTCTTACCCAGTCATCATATCACTACAATTATGACACAGTCTTACCCAGTCATCGTATCACTACAATTATGACAGTCTTACCCAGTCATCATATCACTACAATTATGACAGTCTTACCCAGTCATCATATCACTACAATTATGACAGTCTTACCCAGTCATCATATCACTACAATTATGACAGTCTTACCCAGTCATCATATCACTACAATTATGACAGTCTTACCCAGTCATCATATCACTACAATTATGACAGTCTTACCCAGTCATCGTATCACTACAATTATGACACAGTCTTACCCAGTCATCATATCACTACAATTATGACAGTCTTACCCAGTCATCATATCACTACAATTATGACACAGTCTTACCCAGTCATCGTATCACTACAATTATGACACAGTCTTACCCAGTCATCATATCACTACAATAATGACAGTCTTACCCAGTCATCGTATCACTACAATTATGACACAGTCTTACCCAGTCATCATATCACTACAATTATGACAGTCTTACCCAGTCATCATATCACTACAATTATGACAGTCTTACCCAGTCATCATATCACTACAATTATGACAGTCTTACCCAGTCATCATATCACTACAATTATGACAGTCTTACCCAGTCATCGTATCACTACAATTATGACACAGTCTTACCCAGTCATCATATCACTACAATTATGACAGTCTTACCCAGTCATCATATCACTACAATTATGACACAGTCTTACCCAGTCATCGTATCACTACAATTATGACACAGTCTTACCCAGTCATCATATCACTACAATTATGACAGTCTTACCCAGTCATCGTATCACTACAATTATGACACAGTCTTACCCAGTCATCATATCACTACAATTATGACAGTCTTACCCAGTCATCGTATCACTACAATTATGACACAGTCTTACCCAGTCATCGTATCACTACAATTATGAATCAATCATAAATGAGCACTTGTCTCTAAAAAATAGTCAACCCTGTTACTAGAGTTATGACCCCTGTAACTACAGAGTTATGACTCCTGTATGTAAAGAGTTATGGCTCTTTGATGAGTTTTTTTTTTCTTGTTATGGCTTTTTTTTGGTTGATTGATATATTATTTACCCAGAGGAAATATTAACTGAAAACAACAATTTTAGCTTCATTATTACTATAAAAAATTAGATGTAACCGGGGATAAAAATTAACATTTCTGCTAAAAAATTGTTAAAAAATGATATATTTATGTTGTATATTACAGAAAAAAACATCAAGGGAAAGTATACCATTAAAAAAACATAATGTATTTATATCAAGGGAATGTATACCATTAAAAAAACATAATGTATTTATATCAAGGGAATGTATACCATTAAAAAAACATAATGTATTTATATCAAGGGAATGTATACCATTAAAAAAACAAAATGTATTTATATCAAGGGAATGTATACCATTAAAAAAACATAATGTATTTATATCAAGGGAATGTATACCATTAAAAAAACATAATGTATTTATATCAAGGGAATGTATACCATTAAAAAAAACAAAATGTATTTATATCAAGGGAATGTATACCATTAAAAAAACAAAATGTATTTATATCAAGGGAATGTATACCATTAAAAAAACATAATGTATTTATATCAAGGGAATGTATACCATTAAAAAAAACATAATGTATTTATATCAAGGGAATGTATACCATTAAAAAAACATAATGTATTTATATCAAGGGAATGTATACCATTAAAAAAACATAATGTATTTATATCAAGGGAATGTATACCATTAACTAAACATAATGTATTTATATCAAGGGAATGTGTACCATTAACTAAACATAATGTATTTATATCAAGGGAATGTGTACCATTAAAAAAACATAATGTATTTATATCAAGGGAATGTGTACCATTAAAAAAACATAATGTATTTATATCAAGGGAATGTATACCATTAAAAAAACATAATGTATTTATATCAAGGGAATGTATACCATTAAAAAAACATAATGTATTTATATCAAGGGAATGTATACCATTAACTAAATGATTGTTTGTGATAAATAATTCAGATAATATTGAGGTGAGAAAGATATATATACCACACTCAAACAATTATACACTTAAAGTTCAATAATAAAAGGGAAAATTTTAATAGTGCTGAACATGTCATTTAAATTGATTTATAATTAATGAATTATTTTAAAAAATCTTAACTTTTAAAACTTATAGAATAAGAAGTGAAATGAAACTGGTGTAATTAATAGCCCTAGGCAAAATATTTATACATTAATACTTTATATAACACATTAAAAAATAATTAAATTAAAAATGTATTTTTTTATTTTGTAAAATTAACGGATAATTTCTATCCATTATATTCTATATATTTTTGAAAAAAAAAAATTATTTACAGAAAAATGTTAAAAATGGTTTGATTCTGTCACTATAAGGCTTTTTTCAGTAGTTA
>JARBDR010000346.1:0-33093 GCA_029721355.1 Tegillarca granosa | reverse complement strand
CAGTAATTACGTAATATGCGAATAAGGTTTATTTTTAGCTTTAAAAATCTTCTTCTCTGAAAGTACATGGCCAATTGAAATGATATCGAGTGTGAAAGGTCCTTGTGTGGTATAGATTCAAAATTTTATCCAACATGTCTGTCGTATTTCCAAGATGGCAGCGGTTACTATAAATAGCAAAAATCAAAAATGGCCATTTTGGTTTTATTTATGTCCCGATTTTGTTGAAATTTGAAACGTAGAAAATAGATGTCGGGGGATAAAACATATGTAACGGGTTTTTCTGTATGATTTTTCGTTTGTGCAATAATTACCTAATATCCAAATCAGGTTTATTTTAGCCGAAATCTTTGAAAATCTTCTTCTCTGAAAGTACATGGCCAATTGAAATGATATCGAGTGTGAAAGGTCCTTGTGTGGTATAGATTCAAAATTGTATTCAACATGTCTGTCGGAAATCCAAGATGGCTGCTGTTACTATAAATAGCAAAAATAAAAAAATGGCCCATTATGGGTTTATTTATGTTCCGATTTTGTTGAAATTTGAAACATAGAAAATAGATGTCGGGGGATTAAACATATATAACAGGTTTTTCCGTAGGATTTTTTGTTTGTGTAATAATTACGTCATATGCAAATAAGGTCTAAAGGTCAAGGTCATAGTTGCTTTAGAGGATTAAATGGTTAATTCTCTGGAAAATTGTAGGAATTGATATGATACTCATTTTGATTTATGGTTCAAGGTCATATGTTTAAAGGTCAAGGTCATAGCTGCATAAGAAGATTGAAATTGTTAATTATCTTAAAAACTGTAAACCTTTTGTATAGACAAATATATTAAAATATTTTAGGTATTGATATGGTGGTCATTTTTATATGATTTAAAGTTGTGATTTCAAAGGTCAAGGTCATTGCTGCTGAAAAATAAAAAAATTGTGGGTTATCTTTTAAGCTATAATTTTTTGCCTGGGCATGTATATTTGAATATTATAAGTAAACCTATTACAATTATTTTGATATGTGGTTTATAGTTATGACTTTAAAGGTCAATGTCATAACTGCATAAATATACTGAAATGGTTAATCATCAGGAAATTATTCATTGTTTTTGTGTTACTACATGCATTTTCAGGCAATTTCTAACTCAGGAAAACGTGGAAATATTTTGTATAATTATAGTTATTGTCTATTGTCTATTAGGGACATATCCTCAAGTGAGCATCAAGGCCTGTCTGTCTCATGTTAAACTAAATGTTTATAAACTTCAAAAGGTTTAGCAATAAATCAACAATTGTATTACCAAAAGGAAAAAAGTATCAGTGACAATCAAACAACAAGTTTGTTCAGTTCTTTGGCAAAGATTTGATAAAATTTATTGCTTTAAATCTGTAAATCAATATATTCTTCAATATTTACATCACATATCCATGCTATCAGAAAGAATTTCAGACTAACTTATTTGGTGTTTTTTTTTTTTTTTTTTTTTTTTTTGAATGTTGAATATTTTCAATTTTGATGCCCGATACTCTCAGTACTTTAATTTTTTATATAGGAGAGGACCATGCAGAAAGATCAATTGATAAAACAGAATTGGTAAGTTAAAAATGTTCTTACGTTCTTATCTATTCTATTTGTCTGAAGTCTTAGTCTCATAATTTTACATATTTTTTATTTTCCATTGTTGGAAATCTATTCATTTTAATATATTTTTCTCAAGTAAAAATAAATAAATTTGAACCTTGTTAAAGTTGTTTACATATATTGATACTCATTGTATTCATATAAGGCCAGAGTGACCTGAAAAAAAACAAAAACAAAAAAAAACATCCCTTTTGACATCTTTTTGTGTTTATAAAAACTTGAGGGATATATAAATATATATATATATATATATATATATATATATATATATATATATATATATATATATATATATATATATACAGTAGATTCCACTTAATTGCATACCGGTTAATTGCATATTCCAGTTAATGGCATAAATTTTCTCTGCACCAAACCATTTCCTATTTAAACAATGTAAAAAATTCCGTTTATTTGCATAAACAAAAGTCTAAATTCCGCTTAATTGCATAAAAAATTCTGAAAATTATGCGATCTTGGTCTGAAGTTTCATGATTACAAAATATATTTGCCGACAATGCAAAGGTAACCTCGACAGATGTTTACATTATATAAACATGTGTACAGCTAACACCAGGTGAGATATGAAGCCAGTTAATTAGTGTTCACTTTGTAGAGTAGTCATCCAATTGGTCTGTCAATACACGTTTGTCAGGAAACGTAATTAATTATGTTAAACCAATTAAAAAGGGCTATGACAGGTGAAAAATTTGTACCCGGATCACACAAGTTTTATAACGATTTTTTTTAACTTAAATTTATTTCCATTACATTTTCTAAACCCAGACATGGTTTTACTGGAACTTCGGTGCTGGGTTTTTCAAACAAAGATTAAATAAAACCAAAAACATTTTTTTTAAAATTAATGTTTTTGTTAACATGGTTAAGGAATGTGTATGTACATTGACTGTTATCCCAGAGCAAGCTTGATAACGCGTATTTACAGTTCTTTTAGCGTAAACTCAATAAATCATACCTCAATCAAATGCTTTATTCTTTATTTATTATTTCCTCTTTAAGATAAACTGGTTGAAATCATCGTTTATGGCTGAAAAAACCCTTTATGTAGCAAGTTTTGTCGGTAAACAGGTTCAACATCAAAGACATTTTTCACTTTAGGAAGTGACGTTTTATTCATTAATTTCATTGGATCAGACCTAGTTACACATAACAACTTATGACTGATCGAATAATTGGTCAATAAACAATTAAAATATAACTTTGTATAAAATAAATAACAAGATAAGACATCTTTCAATTTATTTACACAAAATCTGTTTGAAATTTAATTTTACCGGACATCGTGCACGTTGTCAAGCAACTGGATTTTTTCTATGTCACATTTAAAAATAGATTATCTGTACCGTGAAAGGGAGATAACTCGAACAATATAACTCAGTGCCATGTGCAAACACGTGGATTTTTAAAAAGAAGTAAATACACAAGAAATACAAATATCGCGAGTGTTAAGGAACAATGAATTAAATACCAACAGATGTACCAGTTACATACAATTTCTAGGATTAAACACAGATCGATGGTCTGCAAGAAAAGTCCACCTATACCACATTTTGGAATCCCATGTACATACGAGGTTTAAAACGATCAGCTACTAGTAGAATTTTAAATCTTTATTTAGTAAAGAAAATATACTACAAGTCTTGAGATTTTAATTAATTAATTATATTTTTTCAATTATCTTTAATTAATTATTTTTTATGTCAAAGGAATTACAAATTTTCTACTGTTTCTACAGTACACCGACTTTGATGTCTACTAAAAAAAAAAAAAAAACGGCCTCACCGGGTGTATCCGTCAATCGATCAGCTAGAATTTTTAAAACATTATACAAATTAAATAAAATAATTTTTTTAATTTTTTTATTCTGAATTATTTATTTCATTTTTTTAATTTCAAAGTAATAACTAATTTTCTGTTGTTTCTACAGTGTACTATGATGCCTACACAAGTACTAAAATGGCCCCAACCGATGTATCCATCAATCAGTTGTGCCCAAAGGGCATTATGGTTATTTGCATATTCCGCTTAATTGCATAAAATTTTCTGACAAACGGACTATGCAATTAAGCGGAATCTACTGTATTAAGATCAATTTGATATATGATTCAAGGTCATGCATTCAAAGGTCAAAGACATAGCTGTATAAGTAATACTGAAAGTAATTTTGAAATTTCACTCTACCATAGTTACTACATTTCTGATTAAGTATTGTGACAGTTCTAAACTTGAGAAAGCTTGGAAAGTTTCTGTAATGAATATATTGTCTATTGCACTTTGCACAAACAATTTTGGACATATCCTCAGGTGAGCATTTAGGACCGATGGCCTCTGTTATATTTATGTTTTGTTTTGTTATATTTCAGCTAAAGAAAATAAAAGCCGATGTTAACCCAGCCTTCTTAGAGTTAGATTTTAAAGTTCTTGAAAAAATCCAAGGAGAAATTAAATCCAAATGGAATGTTGAGTTAGTATTAGATAGAGAGAAAAGATCAATGAAATTAGAAGGATGTAACTTTGAGGATGTTAAGAAGGTAAATTCTTATCTAGAAAGCAAGGTTGAAGAAATGAACAGAAGTGAAAACAAAAGAACTGATAGCATTGATTCTGATTTTACAGGTGTAGATATACTTAAAATAACACCAAGAGAATTTGACACCCTTATGTACTTTTGGGGAAATGAATATATGAGAGCGCATAAGGATGTAAAGATAAGTCATGATGGTGACCAAGAGGTTTTTGTTCAGTGTGACCAAACAGAAAGCGAAAACTTGAAAATGGAAATTAACAGAGAAATTGAAAAGATACGTAATATGACAGATACAGAAACCATCTTTGAAAACAGCCAAATAGAAAAAGCGAAAAGTTGTCTTCAAACATTACAAAGTGAGTTCAAAGAAGTTTATTTTTTCCTTGATAAAGATAAACTTGTTTTACATGCAGTTGGAGATTATAACTATACCCTGAAACAGACACTTTCACACAGGGCAAAGTTATTGACTGGGCAGATTAAAGAAACAAAACGGGGTCGTAGATTTGCTGCTGGAGAAGATATATCAGTGGGTCAGAATGACGGTCATTCTGGGCAAGATGAATACAGGAGTATACCAAGCAGTTTACCATCTCATGACTCTATGAGATCATCTACCAGAGGTCAAAATAGGAGCACAGATGAAAAGAAGAAGTTTACAACAAAGGAAGGAATTGACATATATGTATACAGTGAAAGTATATTACAACTTGATGTTGATTGTATTGTAAATGCAGCTAATGAAAGATTGGGTCATGGAGCAGGTGTAGCTGCAGTTATTGCCAGAGGTGCTGGTTATAAATTAGAAGAAGAAGGAAAAGAATATATTGAGCAATATGGCCCTATACCTGTTGGTGAATGTTGTCACACAACTGCTGGAAAGTTGCCATACAAATATGTTATCCATACAGTTGGACCAAGGTGGAATAATTCTATGGCCTTTAAAGAACAGGAGCAGTGCAAAAAGGAGTTACAGAGTGCAATAGAGTCATGTTTTTATGAGGCAGATTTTTTAAGGATGAAGTCTATTGGCGTTCCATCTGTTAGTGCAGGTACGGTATACATAGAAAATTCTGAAGATTTGTGAATGCAAAAGTTTATTTTAAGGATGGCTAAGGTACATAAGTACATAATCTGCTTAAAGGACCAAGTTTAGTTTGTTAACATAATTACATAATTGCATTTCTTATTATCAAATTTGTGTCATTATCTTGGGGGAAAAAAGATCGTATTTTCTATAGTGCTGGCATTCAAATCAATCACAGCATCTTTTTCTGTCAAGTATTGGATCTTACTTAGGCAGAACCTAATGTAAAGGTTTGTCAGTTTTCTAGGCAGATTTTTTTTTCTGGCAATCTGGAACTGAACTCTTTAATAAGTTAAAGAAATTTTATTTTCCTGTATAATACCTTAACTTTATTGTAATATTTTTGATACCTCATCCCTTTCCACCATTCGGGGCCTCTGTGGCCAAGTGGTCTAAATCATGTTCTTACAGATCACAGTGCCTCTCATCGCCTTGGTTTAAATCCCATTTTGGACAGATCCTTGTGTAAGAAAGTTTGTCAGTTTACTTGCTGAAGGTTGATGGTTTTCTCCAGGCACTGTAGTTTTCTCCACTATCCCAGAACTGACTGACTTCAAATAAGTGAAAGAATCTTGACTGGGGTGTAAATCACCATTTCTACACACCACTTTTTCCCACAATTATAGTGAACACCGGGATAGGATTGATAAGATTCATATATTGCTTGGATGTAATTTACATGTACAACTCCTAGACTCTTATCCTCAGCTATGAAAGACAAAATAATTTGGCATGAAAGTCCTTATGCAGATCTAATTGAATTACATTTTAACTTGTGAAAAATTCTTTTATTTTTCTCCTGGACTGAGGTTTCTACCATTCTCTCAGCATAGGTTCATATGAATTAAGAATCCACATATTGACAGATTTTCAATCAAAACCCATACAAGTAAAAAAAGAGAAATGAGGAATCTGAAATTCTT
The DNA here is from genome assembly GCA_029721355.1 of Tegillarca granosa. Lineage (NCBI taxonomy): Eukaryota > Metazoa > Mollusca > Bivalvia > Arcoida > Arcidae > Tegillarca > Tegillarca granosa. The sequence continues at coordinate 26,894 of JARBDR010000346.1, read as the reverse complement.
GCATACCAATACTTCATAATGCATTTCTGTCTGGGCTGAATATCTCTGTATAAACCTTTTCTGAGACAATTAAGCTAGAAGCACTTTTTTATATGACAAAGTTTTCATCGCCTAAATGCCCTGTATTATGCAACAGTGTAAAAACTTTCTGATCTTGATGTATGTTCTAATTCATTTCAACACAAAACTTTTCTTCAAGGAAGACCTTGATGGCAAAGAGGTATAAAGCATATGCTTACCAATCACAGCATGTCTCGCCACCTAGATCTGAATCCTACATTGTGAGAAAATTATCAGTACACTTGCCCAATTTTTTTTTCCTACAGACACACTTTTTTTTCTTTCAACATCCCTAAAGTGTTTGCCTCAATATTTTGTGAATAATTTTGACTAGGGCATGAAATTAAAAAATTGTACCCATCTCTCCAACTGACAGTCAAAAGTGTCTAATCCTGCATGTTGCATGAGCTTGGACTCATGCATAATTGTTCAAGATGCGTTTTACTTTTCAAGTCTACTAACTACTTGATGTTGGCTAATTATATTTTATGCTCCACTCAAACATATAACAGGTTTTTCTGTACAATTTTTTGTTTGCACAATAATGACATAATTTGCAAATAAGGTCTATTTTATCCTATATATTTAAAATCTCCTCTGAAAGTACATGACCAATTGATAGGAAATTGAGTGTGGAAGGTCTTATGGTGGTATAAATTTAAAATTCTTGAAATGTCCATCTACAATCAAAGATAGCTGCCATTACTTTAAATAGCAAAAACCTATAAATGGCCATTACAGGTTCATTTATGTAGTGATTTTGTTGAAAAAAGATTTGGGTGATAAAACATATATACAAGTTTTTCTGACAATTTTTTGTTTGTGCAATAATTACATAATATGCAAATAAGATCTATTTTAAGCCTAAATCTGTTAAAATCTTCTTTTCTGAAAGTACATGGCAGAAAATTTCTTGTGGAAGGTCCTTGGGTAGAATAGATTGAAGATTTTATCCAACAAGTCGGTCACAAACCAAGATGCTGATGTTACTATAAATAGAAAAAAACCTTTAAGTGGCTATTACAGGTTCATTTATGTACCAATTTTGTTGAAATTTGAAACATAAAAATAGGTATCTGGGGATAAGACATATCTAACTGGTATTTCTGTACAATTTTGATTTTGTGCAATGATAATGTAATATGCAAATAAGGTTTGTTTTTAGCCAAAATCTTTGAAAATCTCCTTTATGGAAGTACATGACCAATTGAAAGGAAATTAAGTGTGAAAGATCCTTTGGTGGTATAGATTAAACATTTTATTCAGCATGTCAGTCCAAAACCCAAGGTGGCTGCAGTTACTATAAATAGCTTTAACCTATAAAGTGCCATTACAGGTTCCTTTATGTACCGATTTTGTTGAAATTTGAAACTTGGAAAAAAGATGTATGGGGTTGGAACATATGTTTTCTGTACAATTTTGTTTGCATGATAATTATGTCATATGCAAATAAAATCTACTTTTAGCCTTAATCTTTGCGAATCTTCTTCTCTTAAGGTACCTGACCAATTAAAAGGAAATTAAGGTGAAGGGTCCTTGGGTTGTACAGAATAAAAATTGTATTCAACATGTCCATCTGATATTCAAATGACTGCCATTACTATAAATAGCAAAAGCTTATAAATGTCTTATGTATAAAGTATGTTGAAATTTGAAACTTAGAAAAAAGATGTTAGGGGATAAAACATATTCAATTGTTATTTCTGTACAATTTTTGATTGTGGCATTCTCTGAATTCTTTTTCATCTGAAGTTTACAAAACTTAGTGGAAAGTATCAACAGTAATTTGAAATGTGCTTATCATTCACCCAAGTTTGTTTGATAATGTCACTGTGTTTTTTGTCCCTGAAAAGGGGGGGGGCATTAAGATGAGTTTGTCCGTCTGTTTGTCTGTCCATCATTCGATCCGTCATTCTGTCCATCACGTTTGGTTTCCGTGTAGTAACTTCAGTTACAATTAAAGATGTTTAATGAAACTTGGCACAGAGGTAGCTTATGACAAGACCTCCCTTGGGATTGATTTTCGGGTCACTAGGCCAAAAATCAAGGTTACTGTGACTATAAATGGAAAATTGGTTTCCAGTCATTTACAAGTTAACCATTCAAGATTTTGTAATGAAAATTGGCACAGAGGTAACTTATGACAAAAGCTCGTTTGGGATTTATTTTCGGGTCACTAGGCCAAAAATCAAGATAACTGTGACTATAAATAGAAAATTGGTTTCCGGTCATTTACAAGTTAACCGTTCAAGATTTTGTAATGAAACTTGGCACAGAGGTAGCTTATGACAAAAGCTAGCTTGGGATTGATTTTTGGGTCAATAGGCTAAAAGTCAAGGTCACTGTGACTTTAAATAGAAAATCAGTTTCTGGTTATTTAAAGGTTAACTGTTCAGATTTATTTAAAGGTTAACCGAAAGGTCATGTGAGCTTATGGCCTGGCGCGGCATGTGTATGTGCATGTGTACGTGCATGCGTGCATGTGTGTGTGCGTCGTTAACACCTATTTCGACTTTTCCTCCAAAACTGCTTGACAGATTTCAATGATACTTTGTCAGAAGCATATATGGGCTGGTGCAATTCAGATTTGTTCATGGCATTGCCATGGCTACCAAAACTAGGTCATGGTGACCTAGAGGTCCAAAAATCTTAAAAAATCTTCTCCGAAAGTGATAATGGGAGAAAAATTCTGATGTGATATTTGGCTTCTCTAGGGTCTTAAGCCTGTAGTTTGTTCATTTCGTGAAATTTGGTCGAAAAATTGGTTTCACATTTTTGCGTTTAATTAAAAGAATTTCATAAAATGATTTCAAATTGTTATAACTTTACTATTTGAACAGATAATGACATGAGGTTTTCAGTTTTGACTTTTTCTTAAAATGACCTTTAATTTAGGGTCAAGGTCACAAATCAAGGTCATGACCTAATTTGTAATTTATGCAGTTTTAGGCAATTTTCTTGCAAATTTTAGAGATATATGAAATCAAAACATTGTTAAATGTTCAGCATGACAAAATTGAAAAGATTACCAAGTTTCGTAACTATATGATATTCATGTAGGAGTTGTTGCCCCTGAAACGTTATTTTGGCTTATAAATACTAAAATTGTGCATTAGCTTGAAAACTATAATCTTTTTGTATAGGCATGTATATTGGAATATTGTGACAACCATCATTTTGATATATGGTTCAAGGTTATATGATCAAAGGTCAAGGTCACAGCTGCAAAAGAAGACATAAATTGCTAATTGTCTTGAAAACTATTAACTTTTTGTATAGGCACGTATATAAGAATATTGTAGGTATTGACATGGCAATCATTTTGATATATGGTTCAAGTCATATATTGAAAGGTGAAGGTCACAGCTGCAAAAGAAGTCTTCAGTTGCTAATTATCTTGAAAACTATTAACTTTTTGTATAGGCATGTATATTAGAATATTGTAGAAACTGATATGGTAATCATTTTGATATATGGTTCAAGGTCATATGTTCAAAGGTCAAGGTCACAGCTGCAAAGAAAAGACTTCAATTGCTAATTTTCTTGAAAACTGTTAACTTTTTGTATAGGCATGTATATTAGGATATTGTAAGAATTGATATGGTGATCATTTTGATATGTTTCAAGGTCATTTGTTCAAAGGTCAAGGTCACAGCTGCAAAAAATAAAAACTTTACTTGCTAAATATCTTGAAAACTATTAACTTTTTGTATAGACATGTATAATAGAATATTGTAGGAATAGATATGGTGATCATTTTTATATATGTTTTAAGGTCATTTGTTCAAAGATCAATGTCACAGCTGCAAAAGAAGACATAAATTGCTTATTATTTTGAAAACTTTAACTTTTTGTATAGGTATGTATTAGGGCTGTCATGGGTAACTGGATCACCAATCACAGTTAGGTTACAGGGCAAAACCAGTTATGAAATATAGTAACTGATAACTGCATGCATATATCTAAATACATACTCTCTGTATATCTACACTTTTCTTTCTCTGTTACATGTTTATTTCGTTGAATAATAAAGTAAACTGACCTTTTAACCACATTTGGCAGATCAGTTAGCACTCTGCTCAATCAATTTTTTCTAATGGAATTCGCCAGTGTATCATGTGATACCTCATAGTGTTTGTGCGGGACAATTATTTCTATTGACAACGGAATCACGTAAAGTGACGTTTTCCCTTAACGACGTTTTTTTCGGGAATATTTGATGTAGACATTATCCATTTCATTCTGCACAAACATTAAGAGGTATTGATCACGTGGTACACTGGTGAATTCCATTATTATGATATAACAGAAAGTAGTATTTCTGGCAAGCATGCGCAAAAACTTACAGGAAGGTAATGGAACTATTACAACACCTGACGTTTGCATTTTGCATTTGCACAGAATCTGCAGTCGGGTAACTGGTAACAGTTCGGTTAATATATTTCGGTTAACAGGTTTCAAAATTTCATAACTGTGACAGCCCTAGTATGTATATTCGAATATTGTAGGTATTGACATGACGATCATATCTGGTTCAAGTTCATATATGTTCAAAGGTCAAGGACATAGCTGAATAAGTATACTGAAATTTGTTAATGATTTGGAAATTATTCATTGCACTACAGTTTACTTCATGCATATTATATAAGCTAATAATAAATGAAATGTGACTGGATGTATTTCTGATTAAGTTTTGTGGCAGTTCTTAACTTGAGAAAACTTTTAAGTTTCTGTGCCTAATATATTGTCTTTTGCGCTTTGCAAACAATTTTGGACATATTCTCAAGTTGAGCGTTAAGGCAAATGGGCCTCTTGTTTAATGAAACTTGGCACAGAGGTAGCTTATGACAATAGCTGGCTTGGGATTGATGTTTTGGTTACTAGACCAAAAGTCAAGGTCACTTCAACTATAAATAGAAAATCAGTTTCCAGTCATTTAAAAGTTACCCGTTCAAGAATTTTGAATGAAACTTGGCGCAGAGGTAGCTTATGACAAGAGCTCGCTTGCCCAATTGATTTTTGGGTCACTAGGCCAGAGGTCAAGGCCACTGTGACTATAAATAGAAAATTGGTTTCCAGTCATTTAAAAACTTAACCATTCAAGATTTTTGTGCCCCGCTTTCAACAAAAGGGAGACAAACAAACAATATACCATAGTTTCATTTTCCCTCTTTGCATATATGCTATGACTGTCCATATTACCCTTCATATATCATTACAATTACAGAAGTCTATTTCATTTGAAAGTGGGGGACATAAATTCTATGAATTTGCTTGTTATTGTTATTTTTAAGGTATATTTGGAATGCCACCATACATTTGTGCTAAGCAGTACTTAGAAGCAGTTTTAAATTACAGTCAGCAAAGAACATGGAGCTCAAAGCCTACAACTCTTAAAGAGATACATTTTATTGATATGAATATTGAGATGTGTAAACAGATAGCTGATGTATTCAGTAAATGTGGAGACTTTAAAGAAGCTGGACTTTCAGTTGGTAGTAAACCATCAAATATTTCTACCAGCAGTCGGCATTCCTTTTCCCACTCCTCTTATTCTCGAAGTTTATCAAATAGTTCATTTGACAGAAATGATGATGAAGCCTACAGCAGTTCAGTGGAAATGTTGTTTCGTCTTTGCTCATGGATTACAATACATTTGTTACAAAGCAGTATAACTGACATAAAAAAAGTTAGTGCTGTTGTGTCTCCAGAAAACTTGGGATTTAAACACCAAGGGAGAATATCAAAAGCTATATTGGATAAGGCAGATGAAGATTTCAGAGACAAAGTAGAAGTCATGAAAGATAGACCTACTTCCATCACAAGTGTGTTTAGTGTAGATTGCTCTAAAGAAATGCCATGGAAATGTGTACTGTATTCTATAGCACCACGTTTGGATTCAAAATATAAACAAAACATTCAACAGTTTGAGACAGATCTGAAAGATACTGTGGTGAATATATTGAGTGAGGCAGCAATAAAGGGCTTGGAATCTTTGGCAATACCTTTACTAGGAACAGGTATAATATATTTTATCATATGTAAAGTAATGTTAGGTTACCTGTATGATGTATCAAGTAATGTTAGATTACCCAAGTCTTGCCAGGCATTTGGTCAAGTAGGGAAATTAAGTGCCGATTTTAGTGAAGTCAATTTCACCTACATTTTTCAAACAGAAACCTTGAAACTTTTAAGAATGTTTCTATATTTTTATAAAAAATGTGAAACATACTTAAAGAATTAATTCAGCAATATTTCTTATTTATTGAGGACTTTGAACTTTTTTATAACAGAGGAATCCTATTTCCTGAATTATTCCACAGTTTTCAGTCAAGATTTCGAGAATTCAGCACTTCTGAACAGTTTTCAGTCAAGACTCTTTAAATTTCAGAGTATCTCTATTTCTCTTAATATATATCAACAATCTGCCCAAATCTGATAGAAACCTAGGTGTTTATTCTCTTAATATTTAATTATAAACTGCCGTATTGGGATACAAATCTGGGCAGTAAATGGAACTATAAGCATGCAATTTAGACCACTTGGGCAAAGAAGCCCCTATTTTTCAAGATTGTAAAGGGGTGAAGAGTTTTTAAACTGGTATGAAATCATTAATACAAACAGTGATTTTTGTTAACCAATTATGTTTTTATTTCTAAAAATGTTTTTGTATATTTTAATTTAAACAGCTGTTTCTGGAATGAAAACACCAATGGATTCCTGCTGTCATGCAATGCTAGATGGAATTTGGAGCATTATTAACAGAGGGACTAGAAAAAAGAATTGGAAATTGGATCTGTGGATAGTTACAACTGACCAAGATGCTATACATACATTTGAGAAAATGCTAAATACCAAGACTGGATCTAAATTAACAAATACCAATCCTGATTTTGGATCCAGTAAAGTGGAAAATCAGAAGACAGATGACAATACTTTAGATGAAGACTGTTGCATTTGTATGGATAAGATAACAGATCCAAAATGGTTACCATGTAAACATGTCTTTTGTACAGATTGTATTGACCAACAGTTTAAATTTAAACCAGCTTGTCCGCAGTGTGGAGCTGTTCATGGCATAGTGACAGGAGACCAGCCACCTGGTTCAATGTCAAGAATAAAGCAGAATTTCAGCCTACCAGGGTATCCTGAATGTAAAACAATAGCCATCACGTACACGTTTTCTTCAGGTTACCAGACAGTAAGTTATGGTTAACTTCTTTACATCATTTATCAAAACCAACTTAAACCAAATTTATTATGTATGTATATATTTAAAAATTCCAATATTCGTACTAGTTCTGCATTATTTATTAAAATAAACCCTTCCAAAATGATTCTTGATGTGAGGCCCTTGCTGAAAAGCTTTAGAATCATCTATGATCTGTTTTCTTGTTTTCTGTTGCATCTACTAACATACATCTATTTTTTTAAACAAAAGACATATCAAGTAAAAACCTGTTGTTGGATTGCTTGAATATTGATTTTAACTCAATTGGGAAAGCTAACTTTACAGGGTGAACTGATGGCATGGTAAAACATGTATAGGTCTGTCTGTGCATCCATGGTCCATAAACCTTAATCTTCTCCTCTGAAACTAATGAGCCAATTAAAATATATTGCATTTGGAAAGATTTAAATTTATATCCATCATGTCTGTCTGAATTCCAAGATTGCAGTCATTGCTATAAATAGCAAACCATAAATGGCAATTTTGGGGCCAGCTTCATTTATGTACTGATTTTGTTGAAAAATTTGGAACATAAAAAAGATGATGGGGATGACCTATGTAATGAGCAATAATTACACAGTATGCAAAAAGTGCATTTTTAGGCTTTATCTTTAAATATCTTCTCTTAAAGTGCATAGTCGATTGAAAGAAATTTAATTATAAATATTCTTGATGAATGAAAAAATAAAGAATTTAGCATTTCAATTTGTTGTATGTATTTGTCGTATTTCTATATGTTATAAAAAGAAAAAAACAAAATCAAAGCTGAAGGTGTTCCATGGTGAGCAATACTTTGAGGAATTTTTCAAAAGGCATTTTTTCTTATAGTTAGAAACTATCTTAACACAAGTTGAAATTGTGACTAGGTTGTGCAAGTTTTCTGAAGTGCTTTGAACTTGTTTGCTTTTATTGCACCTTTTGATTCTTAGTACACTCTTTTGCAATGTTGCAAGTTCCCAGACCACTCTGTACATTAAACTGGTACCTACCAACCAGTAAACCTGATGCAATGTGACACCTTGCATTTTGAAGCGTTATGTCTTAACCATTTAGCTAATGATTCTCCTTTTGTGTTGGTAGAGCTTAGGGAACCATACAAGGGACCAAAATATGCTCTTGTCATTTAAGAGATTTATGGATTTCATTCTTCTGTGAATTGTTCACTGAACTTTGGCCTCAGTAGCCAAGGTATTTCAGAAGCAGTAATGAATTTTGGTACCTTTCATTGCCTTTGTTGTAGCATTTCAGAGATTTATTGATTACATTCTACTGTGAATTGTTCACTAAAGTATGGCCTCAGTAGCCAAGTGATTTAAGAAATGCTGATAGATTTTAAAGCATCACATTGCTTTTGTTGGAATATTACCTAGGCATATCTATTTTAAGCAAGTTTGTTGTTTTTGTTTGTCGAAAATCTGTTTGCTTGCTTAAGATATTGTTTGGTAAAAGAAAAGAACATCAATTTCCTCCACTGTCCAAGAACTGTCTGCCTCTGTATGACTTTGGCCATAAAAGACCATTACTCCAGTCCATTTTCAACTCCAGTGGAATTGACATCATTAACTCAACCCCAACATTCCTAAAACTCCTGTGTAACGTATTGATTGGTTCTCTAATGTTCATGCTTCAATGAATCTTATTTATTAAAACAGATGATGGCAAGTACTATCTTTTGTGATAATTTTTATAATGGGGTTAATCCTATAATTTTGTAAAGTTTGACCAACTTTAATTTCTCTTAAACAATGGTTCAAAAAATATTTTCAAAAGGGTTGATATATTCAGAAATAAAAATATTTATAGTAAAAGTTTAAATGTGTAACTTGATCTTTGAGTCCATCTTTGCATATTTACTTTCAGGAAGAACACCCTAATCCTGGAAAGTTTTACTCAGGAATAGAAAGAACTGGATACTTGCCTGACAATGAAAAAGGTAAGATTAGTAGCCAAGCTTTTACGAGTTGCCTTTGACAGAAGACTAGTGTTCACTATAGGACGATCTAGAACAACTGGACAAGAAGGTGTTATCACATGGAATGACATACACCACAAAACTAGAACACATGGTGGACAGCAAAGGTAATTCATATTTCAAATTACATGTTGATAAAGGCAAGATTGAAAGCTCCCCACTTTTAGGTAAAAAAGCTAAAGTTGAACGTGTCCATGTACCTCTTCAAGGATTAAGGATAAACACAACCAAACAACACTAATAAGTTTTTTTCTTATTTTATATCATAGGAATGTAATGGACAATTTTATATATTTTCTTTAAGTGTAATCTTGCTAACTACATAAGTAAGGTGATATTTTTCAATAAGTATTTGAAATGTCCGTTAAAGTCTATGTTCTAGTTATAAAAAATAAAAAGAAAAAAAGAAAACTCAGAAAAATTGCTAATTCAGTTTTACACGTTTCAACTTCCTTCAAGTAAGTGAGGCTTGGTGGTGCTCTGGAAGGTCAAGCACCTCCTGTCTAGCTAGCTAAATCTGTCATAGTGGAAAATCAAATTTGAGAATGAAAAGAACATGGAACTATGAGAAATCTAATATATCCAGCATAAGTAACTTCATACTTGTCAACAATATTGTAATGACGGATATTTGAAGACAGATCTTATTTTGAGGTATTTTGAAAAACATATATGAGTTTTCTTGTTAACAGAAATTTGAACAAAGTTATTAATTCATTGATTTACTTTGGTTTCAGTTTTGGTTATCCAGATGATACCTATCTAGACAGGGTCCTAGATGAACTTGCTGCTAAAGGAGTAACTAAAGATTCCTTAAATAAATGATTAATAGCTTTTTTATCATCATCCTATTGAACATATACAGTGGAAATATTGTTCTTTGTAGAATTAGATATAAAAACTGTTCAGCAAAAAGCTCAGATTATCTGTTAGCTATGATTTACTGTTTATTATCCATAATTTCTCATCTAAATGTGTCTGTAATTTTTTAATCATCCTTCCCAAGTTTTGCCTGGGCCAAGTGTTTTAGACTTGTAAATATGAAAGGATTATGTTATTGTTAAAACTCTCAAAATTTTCTGGGTAGAGTAGTCATAATGCTAGATTTTAGACATTACATTTCTTATTTTCACAAACTTTATCCATTGTGCTCCAAATAGGAACTTCAAGTGGGACACCAATAAATAAAATTGTCTTGTAAAAATGCAAAAGCTAGACAACATTCATATGATTCAATTAGCAAAACTTTATCTGTGAGGATCTAACATAGAACACTAGTTGGGGATGCATTATTAATTCATTCATCAAATCTTCAGAATAGATAGACCAGATTTTTTTAGCTCACCTGAGCCGAAGGCTCAAGTGAGCTTTTCTGATCAAAATTTGTCTGTCATCGTCGTCGGCGGCAGCGTTGTCGTCGTCGTCGTCGTCGTCCGCGGCGTAAACTTTTACATTTTCAACTTCTTTTCTAAAACTATGAGGTAGATTTCAATGAAACTTGGTCAGATGCATATATGGGCCAGTGCAATTCAGATTTGTTCGTGACGTTGTCATGGCTCCCAAAACTAGGTCAAGGTGACCCATGGTTCCAAAAAACTTAAAAAATCTTCTCCGAAAGCGATGATGGGAGAAAAATCTGATGTGATATTTGGCTTCTCTAGTGTCTTAAGCTTATAAATTGTTCATTTACAGAAACAACAAGCCAAATACAGCGGACTTTGAGACAGCAGATTACAATTTTTCCGACTTTGGACGGGCACCGGTCAAAAATATTTCACTTATATCGAGATGTCACCAGCTGGTGTAGTGGTAGAAATTCGGACCTGTCAAGTGCGCTTAGGGCAATTTGCTGGGAGGGTACTTTAAGTGCCATGCTTGTCGTGACAGGTGGCATAGGTTATTAAGGTTTCTTCCTGAGGAACCCGTGACTTTTATTTCTAAATACGAGTGCTTGGCGAAAGAACAACCACTACCAATTTTCAACTCTTGGTCAGATCCGGTCGGGCTTTGAACTTTCGACCTCCCACAGACAAAGCGATCACTCTATTAACTGGGCTACAGTAATGGTGGACACTTTAATCAATGACGAGTGATGTGAAGAATTATTACTGGATGGTCCTGAAATAAGTCACTTATTCACAACTAGTGGTCCAGAAATACAGTTAGTTTTATAGATAAAACAGATAGTTTTACTATTTTCTTTCAGATAAAATTCAGGTTGCCCATGAATTTAAAATAAATTAGAAATCACTAAACTTGATATTTCAATGAAAGATGCTTAAACAAAAAACATATTGAACTATCTTATATTGTCTATAAAGTGAATGGGTTACTATGGTTTCTGGTGATTATATTATAGCTTTTTGCTGGTTATCAGTTCATCAGAAAAATTCTAGCCCACATAAAACGTTAAAAAGTAAGGAACTTTCCTAAATGGTGATCGAACAAATGCCACTTTTTGCCAAACTGCAGTGAAACATTGCATAATGCCCCTCGGAAACTTTGTTACTTAAGTTATCGCCTAGGTTTTTAAAGCCACAAAATCTGTTCCTGAAACCCCTTTATCAACAATCTTCCTGAACAAAATGTGTCAAGGAATGGATTGTTTACTATTATTATATAAGTAAACGATCTTTTTGTTTTTACATTAAAAAAAAATTTTTCTCCATTTTACAGAAACCATATATGTCAATATAAATGTTGATAACTTATATCCTTACCTCTTTAGGTTACCAAGAGTAAAATAACGTTTATCTTTTCGGTTTTGTAGTCTATCACTTAGAAAATAGCTGTGTAAACAAACATACGTAATCACGCATTTTCAATAAAACAGAGCAATCACTGTCGCCGGCCTGTTGCAATGATTTTTTCTATTCAATTCCTTATGCTGAAGGCGCATAAAGTTTAGATAAATCGTTGCTTACTTCAATTTATTTCAATTTATTTCTTAAACACTACAAAAATAGTTAGAGAGGTCCAGTAAGTTTGAAATTGACATGTTCGTTACTGTCGCCGTATTTGTAATGTAGTTTTCTTGTCTGGTGTAATAGGTGAAAATTCACTAAATGACGATCGGGTTCGGATTTTTAAAGTAAACCTTTATGAGGACTAATAAATTAATACACTAAGACAAGTTAAGTATCATTTGTCTTTGAAGAATTCATACATCAACGCATGTCGCCGGATTTCTGAAAGGTTCGTTACTAACAAATTTGGCACTGGTCATTTTTGTCACACAGGGATATCTTTATGCTTGTACTGAATTAATATTATGACTTAATCATGGGGATTATAAAACAACTGCATTCACTATAACAAACATTGAAAATCGATGTTTTTTCGCAGAGAACATTACAGTACAGTAGCAGAAAAGTTACGATTGAAAAATTCGTTACTTTGAATAAAACAGGCGTGATCTAAAAAAACAACGACATTTTTATGTTTTTCAAGATGTATTCATCAGTATTTAAACGAAAATGAAAAATCATTAAGAAAAAACTGATTTTTTAAAGATAATTTTGCCAAAAAATGTAATGTTTGAAATGTTCGTTACCGAAAAGTACGTTACTATAGCGAGGAAACTACAGAAAGGTAAAGTATATCCGAGTTTTAATCACGTGGTATAGATAGAAGTTGAAGCCCGCCATATTTTAATTTCCATACACATGACGACATTGAATAAAAAAACCATCATTATCGTGAAAATCATAAATGAGGTATGTACTTATTATTGTTGTTCACAAACATAATGAAATACCAATTGTTTGTATGTAAAACATATATTACATTAAGGCATAGTGGTATAAGCAAGGTTTATAAACGAAAGCTTTCACGTTAGCACTACAATTTTTTCAAATGATACATTTTAAAATGCAAAATGTTCGTTACCTAAAGGTAACGAACATTTTGATCAACTATCAAAACAAAGATAATATTTTTAGCATTAAAAAGCAAAAATAAACCAAACGGTTATGTTTTCTATGCCAATAAAAGTTCCAGTTGCATATACAATGTATCATTTTGTCTCCTGAATTACTGTGATATGTCTATTTTGATGTTTAGTTTCTGGGTGATATGATTTTCAAAACATTTGTACAACAACATGTCCTGCTTTCAAATAAGTTTAGTATTGGTATAAGATTCAAGACAGTTTCATTACCAATGACAAGTAGTAATATAATTCGAAAGTATTTGAGTAGAATTACACAGCTTACTGATTTGAAATGAATTAATAATACAATTTCATTTGAGTAACGAACATTTCTGTCTGAAAGTAACAAACATTTCATACCGTTTGTTACTTTATTATGTATATTTTTATTACAGATATGGCTAAATCTCGGGCTCAGATACAGAGAGAATATAGACAAAGATTAAAAGAAAGAGATAATGAGGGGTATCTAGCCAAGGAACGAGAGAGAAGAAGGCGATCTTACATACCGAGTGAAAACCTATCAAGAAAAGAAAGAACGGCTAGAAATGCATATAATAGAAACTATTTAAGGGTGTATCGCGCCAAGAAAAAGGAAGCAATACATCGTATACAACAAGAAAATCTACAAAACATAGAAGTAGCTAGCACCAGTGGATACGAAAGTGCACTATCCCCAGTTGATCCATCTAATTCAGATATTGACAACAGAATGATTGTTCAGCTTCGTTTTCAAAAAAAGGCGAATGGACCAAAAATGAGAATTAGCAAAGAGTTAAGTATGGTGAAACTAGAAATGAAAGATCTACAAGAAAAGTATGACAATTTAAAAAGAAAATATAGAACAAATTCACGTTCGTTACAAAGAATGAAAAGACAAAAAGTAAGCAGTCCAAGTACCCCGAGGTCTAAAACAGAAAATATGCTGAAGGAAATGAGATTGTCAAAGGAGCAGAAAGACAGAGTAAGAAAAGAACTGATTTTTGCCAATGCAATTTGTCATGATTTGAAAGCAAAGTCAAGAAACACTACAGTTCATAAAAGGAACGAAATCGCTTCAATCGTCGCTGGTAAAACTATCAAAAAATACCGTCTTCTGAGAAAGTTAGGAATGAAGTCAGGACTCAATCGCAATAAGTTATCAAAACTTGCAACTAAGAAAGAAACAGTCTTTCAGAAAATATCCAGAAAACGCGAGATATCGAAAAATAAAGATAAAGTTCTTGAATTTTTAAAGAGAGATGATAATTCAAGAAACATGCCGGGAAAAGGTGATTTTGTGAAAACTGATAATAAAAAGGAACAAAAACGCATACTCGTGGACTATTTTGGCAATTTGTATCAGAAGTTTATGTCTGAAAACAATGATGTAGAGCTGTCATTTACATCATTCAGTAGAATCAGACCAAGATATATCATGCTGACGTCATTCATACGAAGAGACACATGCTTGTGCACCAAGCACCAGAATATGTCATTAACACTGAAAGCGATTAAACGCCAAAATATCAGCGTGTCCTTAAATGCTGAAAAAGAAATAGAAAATAAAGAAAATATAGTAAAAAATGTAAAAAGTATAGATTCCGAAGAAATAGAAGTAAATCAATGGCAGCGTGTACCAATAGAAGAAAAGGGGAAGAAAAAAATGATTATGAAAATTGTAGCAAAGAAAATGAAAAAAGACGAATTTTCCAAACATGTTGGTGATCAGTTTGAAGAATTTCAATCTCATGTATTGCGAATCAAAACACAATTTGCGGAAATAAAAACTCTTAAGGAAAATCTCCCGGCTAATCATTGTGTAATACATATGGACTTTGCAGAAAACTATGCATGCAAAACAGTAGAAGAGATACAAAGTGCATATTGGAACCAAACCGGTGTTACGGTTCACCCTGCAGTCGTTTACTATAGAACAAATCCCCAAGAAGAACTGAAACACAAAAGTATCGTGTTTATATCAAATGAGCTGGGTCACAATTCAAACACAGTAGTTGCAATTATTGATAGACTCTTGGAAGAATTGAAATCATTGAATTTGACATGTGTTCACTATGTCACTGACAGTCCTACATCACAGTATCGAAATAAGTCGATTTTTCATGTGATCGCTAATCATAAGGATTTGTATGGAATTACTGCCAAGTGGAATTACTGGGAAGCAGGGCACGGCAAAGGTCCGTGTGACGGTTTGGGAGGTCTTTGTAAACGTATGGCAGATGAAGCTGTAAATTCCGGTAAAGCCACAATACAGGATGCGCTTGACTTTTTCGCATGGACACAGTCGGATAAATGTAGCCTTTCCAGTGTGAAATTTATTTTCTTGTCAAAAGAAGATTGTGAACAGAAAACGAATGAGATGTCGACCCTCCAACTAAAACCAGTTCAAGGAACAATGAAAATCCACGCCGTTGCCGGTCTCGGGAACTCTACTGTTGCTGTCAGAAATACTAGCTGTTACTGTCAAATTTGCCTTTCTGAAAGTTTTACGTGTCAAACATGGAGAGAAGAATCGGTCTCCAAATCAAATGAAAAAGTCGTAACTAAGATAGCAGAAATTACGGATACACCACCGAGTGAAGAAATTGTTTCAGACGGCCGAGATGTCGAACGGCAAACCCTTTTATGTGCTTCAGAGAAATATTCCGAAAACGATTTCGTGATTGCGGCCTATGATAACAAATACTTCGTAGGCCAGCTGACCGAAATTGACGACGACGACGACTCCCTTGAAATATCGTTCATGGTGAGAAAGAAATTATTATTTCAGTGGCCAAATCCACAAGATATAATATGGATTGAAAAATCTGCAGTGGTGTGTAAAATTGATGCACCAATCCCTTCCGGTCGGTCCGGGCGGATGTGGAAGTTTAATAATCTGGATATTAATCAGTATAACATTGTTTGAAACATTTGCGAAAAGTTCGTTACCTTTGACATTGACTTGTTTACAGTTATCAAATATCAGTGTTATGACATACCTTCTTTGATGACATTCGTTGGTTTTGAAAGTTAAACAATTTTAAATAAAATTTGAATTCCTGTTTTATTATATTTATATTAATTTTTAGAAACCAAAATGTAACGAATATTTCATACTTGAAATTGAATTCTTTTATATCTTTATTGAAACAAATATATAACAAATTTGTTAAAATCATTAATGTTAATCAATTTTCTGCATGACAGTGTTTATCCATTATCTGAAGTTGAAAATATATGTGATTTTGTTTGGATGAAACACAACTGAATTATAAAGAAACTTAATCCGGTTCTTAATAATTTTAGAAAAAAAAATGCATGATTTAAATCCTAATGCATTTTGTTACTTTGTTTTTTTAATTTGTCATTTTCTCTTGAGATTCCATGAGACGATGAATCTGTTGTGGCTCATAGATACATTTACCTACGTTTTATTGGCACCAGTTTTCTAACCAAAATTGTGAAAAATTCGTTACATTTTCGTGATGTTTTATAAACCCTCGTGTAAACAAAACTATACAGTTTCTTATCACAGTTTTTAAAAATTGTAATTAATAGATCTGGAATATATTTCCTCGACCTTTACAAAGGTCTGATTAAACTGATTGTCTAAGCTATTTTTAAAAGAAAATTAAACGATCAGGACTATGCATACATATTTTTACAAATCTGCTGCAGACATATAAATATTCAATTATTGTTTTAAGTAAATCATGGAGATATCATTCGAACTGATACAATATTTCCGCAATCTTGTTGTTATCTTAAAGATTAAACATCGACAATTCGATTATCATTACTGAATTTTCACCTCTAACTCCAAAACTTCTTATGATTGAGAAGTAACGAACATTTTTGGCAAAAGTTTTTGTTACACGAGTATACAACTTCTAACGTACACAGTTTTGAAACGTATTAAGATTTGATCAAACCCTTTTGGATTTATAACGTTAAAATACATGGCGATAAACTTATAACTTGTTTTATTAGCTACAACAAAGTTCATTTTTTAGTCTTGAAAATTCTGAAGTGCCACGTTTTATTGAAAATGCGTGATAGTGACTGACAACCATACATTTATATAAAGGGTTGATCATTGTATCACATATAGTGACTGACTACCATATATTATTAAAGGGTTAGATCATTGTATCACAGTTAGTGACTGACTACCATACATTTATATAGAGGGTTAGATCATTGTATCACATATAGTGACACAACCATATGTTTATATAAAGGGTTATCATTGTATCACATATAGGACTGACAACCATACGTTTATATAAAGGGTTAGATCATTGTATCACATATAGTGACTGACAACCATACATTTATATAAAGGGTTAGATCATGTATCACATATAGTGACTGAAACCATACATTTATATAAAGGGTTAGACATTGTATCACATATAGTGACTGACTACCATACATTTATATAAAGGGTTAGATCATGTATCACATATAGTGACTGACAGCCATGCCATATAAAGGGTTAGATCATTGTATCACATATAGTGACTGACAACCATGCCTTTATAAAAGGGTTAGATCATTGTATCACATATAGTGACCACCAACAACCATACATTTATATAAAGGGTTAGTCATTGTATCACATATAGTGACCGACAACCATACATTTATATAAAGGGTTAGATCATTGTATCACATATAGTGACTGACAACCATACATTTATATTAAGGTTAAGATTATTGTATCACATATAGTGATGACAACCATACGTTTATATAAAGGGTTAGATCATTGTATCACATATAGTGACTGACAACCATACATTTATATTAAGGGTAAGATTATTGTATCACATATAGGACTGACAACCATACATTTAATAAAGGGTTAGATCATTGTAT
Source organism: Tegillarca granosa (assembly GCA_029721355.1). Taxonomy (NCBI): domain Eukaryota; kingdom Metazoa; phylum Mollusca; class Bivalvia; order Arcoida; family Arcidae; genus Tegillarca; species Tegillarca granosa. The sequence continues at coordinate 8,837 of JARBDR010000346.1, read as the reverse complement.
CACATATAGTGACTGACAACCATACATTTATATTGAGGGTTAGATTATTGTATCACATATAGTGACTGACTACCATACATTTATATAAAGGGTTAGATCATTGTATCACATATAGTGACTGACAACCATACATTTATATTAAGGGTAAGATTATTGGTATCACTATAGTGACTGAAACGATACATTTATATAGAGGGTTAGACCATTGTATTACATATAGTGACTGACAACGATACATTTATATAGGGTTAGATCATTGTATCATATAGTGACTTACAACGATACATTTATATAGAGGGTAAGACCATTGTATTACATATAGGACTTATAGTGACCGACAACCATACATTTATATAGAGGGTTAGATCATTGTATCACATATAATGACTGACAACCATACTTTTATATAAAGGGTTAGATCATTGTATCACATAGTGACTGACAACCATACATTATATAAAGGGTTAGATCATTGTATCACAGTTAGTGACTGACTACCATACATTTATATAAAGGGTTAGATCATTGTATCACAGTTAGTGACTGACTACCATACATTTATATAGAGGGTTAGATCATTGTATCACATATAGTGACTGACAACCTACATTATATAGGGTAAGATCATGTATCACATATAGTGACTGACAACCATGCCTTTATATAAAGGTTAGATCATTGTATCACATATAGTGACTGACAACCATACATTTATATAAAGGGTTAGATCATTGTATCACAGTTAGTGACTGACTACCATACATTTATATAGAGGGTTAGATCATTGTATCACATATAGTGACTGACAACCATACGTTTATATAAAGGGTTAGTCATTGTATCAATATAGTGACTGGCAACCATACATTTATATAAAGGGTTAGATCATTGTATCACATATGGTGACTGACAACCATCATTTATATAAAGGGTTAGATCATTGTATCACATATAGTGACTGACAACCATACGTTTATATAAAGGGTTAGATCATTGTATCACATAGTGACTGACAACCATACATTTATATAAAGGGTTAGATCATTGTATCACATATGGTGACTGACAAACATCATTTATATAAAGGGTTAGATCATTGTATCACATAAAGTGACTGAAACCATACGTTTATATAAAAGGTTAGATCATTGTATCACATAAAGTGACCGACAACCATACATTTTATTAAGGGTTAGATCATTGTATCACATATAGTGACTGACAACCATACATTTATATAGAGGGTTAGATCATTGTATCACATATAGTGACTGCCAACCATACATTATATAAAGGGTTAGATCATTGTATCACATATAGTGACCGACAACCATACATTTATATAAAGGGTTAGATCATTGTATCACATATAGTGACTGACTACCATACATTTATATAGAGGGTTAGATCATTGTATCACATAAAGTGACTGACTACCAAACATTATATAAAGGGTTAGATCATTGTATCACATATAGTGACTGACAACCATACATTTATATAGAGGGTTAGATCATTGTATCACATATAGTGACCGACAACCATACATTTATATAGAGGGTTAGATCATTGTATCACATATAGTGACCGACAACCATACATTTATATAAAGGGTTGGATCATTGTATCACAGTTAGTGACTGACTACCATACATTCATATAGAGGGTTAGATCATTGTATCACATATAGTGACTGACAACCATACGTTTATATAAAGGGTTAGATCATTGTATCACATAAAGTGACCGACAACCATACATTTATATAAAGGGTTAGGTCATTGTATCACAGTTAGTGACTGAACCATACATTTATATAGAGGGTTAGATCATGTATCACATATAGTGACTGACAACCATACATTTATATAAAGGGTTAGATCATTGTATCACATATAGTGACCGACAACCATACTTTATAAAAGGGTTAGATCATTGTATCACATATAGTGACTGACTACCATACATTTATATAGAGGGTTAGATCATTGTATCACATAAGTGACTGACTACCAAACATTTATATAAAGGGTTAGATCATTGTATCACATATAGTGACTGACAACCATACATTTATATAGAGGGTTAGATCATTGTATCACATATAGTTACTGACAACCATACATTTATATAGGGGTTAGATCATTGTATCACATATAGTGACGACAACCATACATTTATATAAAGGGTTGGATCATTGTATCACATATAGTGACTGACTACCATACATTTATATAGGGTTAGATCATTGTATCACATATAGTGACCAACAACCATACATTTATATAAGGGTTAGATCATTGTATCACATAAAGTGAATGACTACCATGCATTTATATAAAGGGTTAAATCATTGTCACATATAGTGACTGACTACCATACATTTTATAGAGGGTTAGATCATTGTATCACATATAGTGACTGACAACCATATGTTTATATAAGGGTTAGATCATTGTATCACATATAGTGACTGACAACCATACATTTTTATTAAGGGTTAGATCATTGTATCACATATAGTGACTGACAACCATATGTTTATATAAGGGTTAGATCATTGTATCAATATAGTGACTGACAACCATACCTTTATAAAGGGTTAGATCATTGAATCAAATATGGTGACTGTAACCATACATTTATATAGAGGGTTAGATCATTGTATCACATATTGTGACTGACAACCATACGTTTATATAAAGGGTTAGAGCATTGTATCACATAAAGTGTCCGACAACCATACATTTATATAAAGGGTTAGATCATTGTATCACAGTAAGTGACTGACTACCATACATTTATATAGAGGGTTAGATCATTGTATCACATAGTGACTGACAACCATACATTTATATAAAGGGTTAGATCATTGTATCACATATAGTGACCGACAACCATACATTTATATAAAGGGTTAGATCATTGTATCACATATAGTGACACAACAATCTGTTTATATAAAGGGTTAGATCATTGTATCACATATAGTGACACAACCATATGTTTATATAAAGGGTTAGATCATTGTATCACATATAGTGACTGACAACCATGCCTTTATATAAAGGGTTAGATCAGTTTCACATATAGTGACACAACCATATTTATATAAAGGGTTAGATCATTGTATCACATATAGTGACACAACCATATGTTATATAAAGGGTTAGATCATTGTATACATATAGTGACACAACCAAATGTTTATATAAAGGGTTAGATCATTGTATCACATATAGTGACGGAACCATACGTTTATATAGAGGGTTAGAACATTGTATCACATATAGTGACCGACAACCATACATTTATATAAAGGGTTAGACCATGGTATCACATATAGTGACCGACAACCATACATATATAAAGAGTTAGATCATTGTATCACATAAGTGACTGACTACCATACATTTATATAGATGGTTAGATCATTGTATCACAGTTAGTGACTGATTACCATACATTTATATAGAGTGTTAGATCATTGTATCACATATAGTGACTGACTACCATACATTTATATAAAGGGTTAGATCATTGTATCACATATAGTGACCGACAACCATACATTTATATAAAGGGTTGGATCATTGTATCACAGTTAGTGACTGACTACCATACATTCATATAGAGGGTTAGATCATTGTATCACATATAGTGACTGAAAACCATACGTTTATAAAGGGTTAGATCATTGTATCACATAAAGTGACCGACAACCATACATTTATATAAAGGGTTAGGTCATTGTATCACAGTTAGTGACTGACTACCATACATTTATATAAGGGTTAGATCATTGTATCACATAAAGTGACACAACCATATGTTTATATAAAGGGTTAGATCATTGTATCACATATAGTGACACAACCAAATGTTTATATAAAGGGTTAGATCATTGTATCACATATAGTGACACAACCATATGTTTATAAAGGGTTAGATCATTGTATCACATATAGTGACACAACCATATGTTTATATAAAGGGTTAGATCATTGTATCACATATAGTGACGGACAACCATACGTTTATATAGAGGGTTAGATCATTGTATCACATATAGTGACCGACACCCATACATTTATATAAAGGGTTAGACCATGGTATCACATATAGTGACCGACAACCATACATTTATATAAAGAGTTAGATCATTGTATCACATATAGTGACTGACTACCATACATTTATATTAGGGTTAGATCATTGTATCACAGTTAGTGACTGACTACCATACATTTATATAGAGGGTTAGATCATTGTATCACATAAAGTGACACAACCATATGTTAATATAAAGAGTTAGATCATTGTATCACATAAAGTGACTGACTACCATACATTTATATAGAGGGTTAGATCATTGTATCACAGTTAGTGACTGACTACCATACATTTATATAGGGGGTTAGATCATTGTATCACATATAGTGACTGACTACCATACATTTATATAAAGGGTTAGATCATTGTATCACATATAGTGACCGACAACCATACATTTATATAAAGGGTTGGATCATTGTATCACAGTTAGTGACTGACTACCATACATTCATATAGAGGGTTAGATCATTGTATCACATATAGTGACTGACAACCAAACGTTTATATAAAGGGTTAGATCATTGTATCACAGTTAGTGACTGACTACCATACATTTATAAGAGGGTTAGATCATTGTATCACATAAAGTGACTGACAACCATACATTTATATAAAGGGTTAGATCATTGTATCACATATAGTGACCGACAACCATACATTTATATAAAGGGTTAGATCATTGTATCACATATAGTGACTGACTACCATACATTTATATAAAGGGTTGGATCATTGTATCACATATAGTGACTGACTACCATACATTTATTTAGAGGGTAAGATATAGTGACCGACAACCATACATTTATATAGAGGGTTAGATCATTGTATCACATATAGTGACCGACAACCATACATTTATATAAAGGGTTGGATCATTGTATCACATATAGTGACTGACTACCATACATTTATTTAGAGGGTTAGATATAGTGACCGACAACCATACATTTATATAAAGGGTTGGATCATTGTTTCACATATAGTGACTGACTACCATACATTTATATAGAGGGTTAGATCATTGTATCACATATAGTGACCAACAACCATACATTTATATAAAGGGTTAGATCATTGTATCACATAAAGTGAATGACTACCATACATTTATATAAAGGGTTAAATCATTGTATCACATATAGTGACTGACAACCATACATTTATATAAAGGGTTAGATCATTGTATCACATATAGTGACTGACAACTACAGTGAAACCTGTCTATAAAGGCCACTCAAGGGATACGGCCAAAGTGGCCTTTATAGACAGGTGGCCTTTATAGACAAGTTATATAAAGGATCATCAAAATTGTTATCTGAATCGTTTTTTCTTATCCATTTTAGTACCCAAATGAAACTGTACCCAAATTAATAAATAAGTCTAAATGGTTGATTGTTCTCTCTCTCTCTCTCTCTCTCTCTTTTTTTTTTTTCTTTTTTTTTTTTTTTTTTTTTTTTTTTTTGCTATGTAATAGGGGTGTTGCATAGTAAAGTTTTATTCTTAGAACGCTTACACCTGTACCAACATAATTAGGTCACTTCAGACACACGTCACACTCTTGCTAATTCAGACTTTAAAGGAAGTTGTTACATAATGAATTGCATGGTTTAGTGATCAGAGCAGTGATTATCTGTGTCATATGTAACTGTCAAATTTTGTTATTTAAAATAAACATTAATTTTTTTTCAATCGTAGTTGGTGTGGAATTGGATTTAAATCGGTGCCAAAATATCATTGCCGAAATGACTTTTTACACTGGTGCCGAAATGACTTGATATCGCATCTTGGCACGATTTCCAGATTAACGAAATAAATGTCCGTTAGCGGTAGAACGGCACACACGGTTTATTTCTCAAGATATATTTGCTTCATAGTCGGACAACACAGTTTTGATTGAATTGATTTGGGTTCGTCCAACACCATAACTTCCGCAAGTTTCCTAGTACTTAATTACCCCTTTTCAGATTTATTTAACAATTCTACTCGCTGTTCTAAAGTCAATGCATTCCATTTACTATGGCCAAATGAAAAAAACATCAAATGTTATTGTATGTGAAAAAAAATGTCAATGTATTATCGCAATGTAAGCTTTACTCAATATGGCCGCTTAGATACATAAACAGAATTGCATTATGGGATTTTTTGTTTTATGTCGACTGGTTCCAGAAATTTCCGGAAACTGACGAAGATTCGTAAACATTGCAAATGGCCGCTATAGACAAGTCTGTTGAAGGTTTGGTTCGGAAAAATGGTGGCTGCTGGCCGCATAAGACAGTGACCGCTATATAGAGGTGAAATAAAGAACAAAATCCATCGGGGGGAATAAGATATGGCCGTTATAGACAAGTGGCCGCTTTAACAAGTGGCCGCTAACACAAGTTAGACTGTATATGTTTATATAAAGGGTTAGATCATTGTATCACATATAGTGACTGACAACCATACATTTTTATTAAGGGTTAGATCATTGTATCACATATAGTGACTGACAACCATATGTTTATATAAAGGGTTAGATCATTGTATCACATATAGTGACTGACAACCATACCTTTATATAAAGGGTTAGATCATTGAATCAAATATGGTGACTGATAACCATACATTTATATAGAAGGTTAGATCATTATATCACATATTGTGACTGACAACCATACGTTTATATAAAGGGTTAGAGCATTGTATCACATAAAGTGACCGACAACCATACATTTATAAAGGGTTAGATCATTGTATCACAGTAAGTGACTGACTACCATACATTTATATAGAGGGTTAGATCATTGTATCACACATAGGACTGACAACCATACATTTATATAAAGGGTTAGATCATTGTATCACATATAGTGACCGACAACCATACATTTATATAAAGGGTTAGATCATTGTATCACATATAGTGACACAATCATCTGTTTATAAAGGGTTAGATCATTGTATCACATATAGTGACACAACCATATGTTTATATAAAGGGTTAGATCATTGTATCACATATAGTGACTGACTACCATACATTTATATAAAGGGTTAGATCATTGTATCACATATAGTGACACAACCATATGTTTATATAAAGGGTTAGATCATTGTATCACATATAGTGACACAACCATATGTTTATATAAAGGGTTAGATCATTGTATCACATATAGTGACACAACCAAATGTTTATATAAAGGGTTAGATCATTGTATCACATATAGTGACGGACAACCATACGTTTATATAGAGGGTTAGATCATTGTATCACATATAGTGACCGACAACCATACATTTATATAAAGGGTTAGACCATGGTATCACATATAGTGACCGACAACCATACATTTATATAAAGAGTTAGATCATTGTATCACATATAGTGACTGACTACCATACATTTATATAGATGGTTAGATCATTGTATCACAGTTAGTGACTGACTACCATACATTTATATAGAGTGTTAGATCATTGTATCACAGTTAGTGACTGACTACCATACATTTATATAAAGGGTTAGATCATTGTATCACATATAGTGACCGACAACCATACATTTATAAAGGGTTGGATCATTGTATCACAGTTAGTGACTGACTACCATACATTATAAAGGGTTAGATCATTGTATCACATATAGTGACTGACAACCATACGTTTATATAAAGGGTTAGATCATTGTATCACATAAAGTGACCGACAACCATACATTTATATAAAGGGTTAGGTCATTGTATCACAGTTAGTGACTGACTACCATACATTTATATAAAGGGTTAGATCATTGTATCACATAAAGTGACACAACCATATGTTATATAAAGGGTTAGATCATTGTATCACATATAGTGACACAACCAAATGTTTATATAAAGGGTTAGATCATTGTATCACATATAGTGACACAACCATATGTTTATATAAAGGGTTAGATCATTGTATCACATATAGTGACACAACCATATGTTTATATAAAGGGTTAGATCATTGTATCACATATAGTGACGGACAACCATACGTTTATATAGAGGGTTAGATCATTGTATCACATATAGTGACCGACAACCATACATTTATATAAAGGGTTAGACCATGGTATCACATATAGTGACCGACAACCATACATTTATATAAAGAGTTAGATCATTGTATCACATATAGTGACTGACTACCATTCATTTATTTAGGGTTAGATCATTGTATCACAGTTAGTGACTGACTACCATACATTTATATAGAGGGTTAGATCATTGTATCACATAAAGTGACACAACCATATGTTAATATAAAGAGTTAGATCATTGTATCACATAAAGTGACTGACTACCATACATTTATATAGAGGGTTAGATCATTGTATCACAGTTAGTGACTGACTACCATACATTTATATAGGGGGTTAGATCATTGTATCACATATAGACTGACTACCATACATTTATATAAGGGTTAGATCATTGTATCACATATAGTGACCGACAACCATACATTTATATAAAGGGTTGGATCATTGTATCACAGTTAGTGACTGACTACCATACATTCATATAGAGGGTTAGATCATTGTATCACATATAGTGACTGACAACCAAACGTTTATATAAAGGGTTAGATCATTGTATCACAGTTAGTGACTGACTACCATACATTTATATATAGGGTTAGAGAAGTATCACCTAAAGTGACGAAACCATACATTTATATAAAGGGTTAGATCATTGTATCACATA
>JARBDR010000345.1:30000-33687 GCA_029721355.1 Tegillarca granosa | reverse complement strand
ATGGATAAGAAGCATCAAAGTAGTTTACAAATTCACAGGGCATGTTATTAATCTCAACTCTAACATACATTCCTGGTCGAAAACCTTCATACTGTACTCTAACATCATCGTCCAAATTTTCGAACTCTGCCCTGTTCAGCTGTTATAAAAGGATAAAGTTTCATCTTTTAATTCCAAGGTTAAAAAATTTTCTAATTAGTAGTTACAGAAAAGTTTAAAATTTCTCCCTGCAAATAAAAACTCAAATTAAAAATTCCCTGCCTGCAAATAAAAACAATTCAAATAACATGCCTACTTAAATGTATATTTACTATGAATTAACAACCATGTACTTGTAAGCTATATCAAAATTAGCAGTTCGCAACATAAAATTCAGCACAATTACATTGGGCTAGGGACATCTAGCTGCCTGCTACTGGATACATATACATACTGATATGAAGATGTATTTTAAAATTTCATGGTGACAAATTCAATGAGAAGAACATCTCCAAGCAAATCAGAAATGGTAAGGTATCTGGTTTAAATTATAATATACTATGGTTTTGATTCATCAGATATCTTTCTTTTTTCTCTTTCAACTGCTACGGTAGCTCAGTTGGTAGAGTGCTTGCTTCGTATGTGGGAGGTCAGGAGTTCACAAAACCGGCCAAGTCTGACCAAGACTTCAAAATAGGGTAGTGACTGTTCTCTCGCCAAACACTCAGCATTTACAAATGAAGATCATGGGGGTCCATAGGATGAGACCTTATAAAAACTGATGCTCTGTGTCATGGCAGGTGTGGCATGTTAAAGAACCCTCCCTGCACACTGCCCTCAGTGTACTGCAAAGGTCAAATGTCTGCAACTTCACCTCTAGCTGGTGATGTCATGATATAAGTGACATATTTTTGACTGGGACCTAAACCCCATTAAAACAATCAAATTTTCTCTTTCATTACCAACTTATAAATATAAGTAAAAAAATCTTTCCTCGTGTGTAAAAAACCACTACACAAATCACGCAAATCATAATGCTCTAGCTCACCAAGTCAGTATGCCACAGACAAACATAGCACTCCCTGAGTTCCTTATCATGGCACCATGTGAACCAGTCCTCTTAATGCCAAGCTCCAGGCAAGGAAGGAAACAGTATCTCAGATTTCAAAGTCTTATGTATGACCCGGCTGAAGTTTGAACCCATGAGCTCTTGAGATAGACACTCTACCATTGAGTCACAGACATGGTTTTACATAGAATGGATTGACAATTCCCTTAAGAAGGAAATATATTTACATCTTATAATCTTCTTACCTTTGCTTGTTGCTCTGCTTCTAGTTTCCAGGCATCATAGAATTCTGTGTCCCCTTTCATGTCATATTCACTATCAAACATTTCCTTCATTTTTCTCTTTTTCTCATTCCTTCTTTCAGTTGCCGTCATTTCTGCTTTCGTCTTCTTTCTTTCTCCATCATCTGCTTTTAATTAACAAGATATAACAGTACCATGACATACCACATAAAAGGTAAAAAAATTTTGAAATTTTAATTCAAAGCAACAATTTGTGTACACATTATAACATGTGGAGTGCATTATGAAAAATTGTGCACACCGTTTTTCAATAAACACAAGTTATTCCTTGTATTTAATTTTAAACACTTAAACTAAAACATGAAACAAAGTTTTGTTTTATTTTTCTTGTTTTTTTAAATTATAAAAAGATTTCCTCCCCAATGGAATTATCACCAACAAACAATTTCAGTCAATGAATGGAAAGAGTCATATGCCATTTACTTTTAGCGTTGCTATGGTTGCATAGTTTATTGGAGTAAAGGAACATAAAAAAGGAGCACATGCATTTACTTTGTGTTGTATTGCAGTATGATATAGCAGAATTAAGAAATTAAATTATTAATTGATTGATTGATTGATTGATTGATGGGTTATATAATGTATGTCTCAATAAATTGCAATTATAGCAGACTGTCACAAGTTATAGGAAAAGGGACTGAAATTCTACTTTGCAGTATGCCTTAGGGCAATGTGCAATAAGGGTTTATTAGTATGCAATGTCTACCCTTATATTTAGGTCTCATATGAAGTATTCTTGACAATTTTTTTTAAATGCTGCATGATTGGCAAAGGAAAAGTCACAACCTAGGTCTGACCCCATTTTGCATATACTGGGTTGACACTCTACCAAATGAGATATTGTAAGGTTCTTTGCATCATGAGTAGGGGTGAAACAATATACCCTGGTACAAGTGAACTGTGGTTTTTAATGCTTTGGTTCAGATTTCGGTTTTGATTTTACTAAAACTATCTTGTTTGTTGTTAGAATTATTTCCCTTGACATGAGACAAATGTCACCTGAATGGTCTATAATAGTTATTTCTGACAAATACCTATGATTCATCCAATCAATATTAACAACACATGCAATGGTGCAAATATTTGGCATTGGTATCACCAACAAGTATAAACCGTAGCATGAGTTTGATTGGTTATTGTGATTTTATTTCTTTTACAAGCTCCCCTTCTGCTAAAAGTTTGATTTTGGCTAATTTTCCACAATTAACTTACAGTATTGAACCACAATTCAAACTGAACTGAGGCTAACATACCACAATGTGAACCAAATCGTGACTCTTGTGTAGTGTTTCACCCCTTATACTGAACTATGATTACCACTTGGCAACAGCAATTTATTTCTCTAAAATCTCAGAATATTTTACTTAAATTAGAAAATTGTCAAATTTTGCAAATTCCTACACAAGATTAAAAAAATATATATTATGAACATTTCATTCAATTGCTATTGCACTGGCTATCATCCAATACTAATATACATAAAGATACTAATATGTCATTTCAGGGATTATCAACTTATTTTTTTAAAAAATCCTGAAAATTACAGTCTATGTAAAATGAAATTTTTCGTTCTCCAGATACAAAACATTTATGAGTGAACACATTCTTCAATTTAAAGAAAAATGTAGATACCCCTGGAACATAAAACCAACGAAAAATACTGTATGAAAACATACAGGTGTTTTACATATAAAAATATATGCCATGATAAACATACCTCCACTAGTTGTTTTATCATCAATGTCTTCATCATCATTGTCGTCGGAACCTGACCCATCTTCGTTATCTCCTGTATGTACTTCTCCTGTTTCTAAATCCTCAAAATCACCATACAGCTCATCTGTAACAAAACAAAATTAATTTTCTCAATAAAATAATGTTTATAGAGACAAATATTACTGTAGCTTTTGAAATGTATTAATTTCCATTGTTTTTGTTGAAACACTGACCAAATAATGATTTTACATGGCAACAATAATAATACATGTTGTTATAAATGTAATCTAAACAGAAATCACAAACTACAAATTTACTGCCAATCAAAATTTTTTATTTTTTAATTTTTTATAGAACCAAAAAATATAGATCACCAAAAAAATTTAGTTTTCAAGCAATAAAATTTAAAGGAAAAATCTCAGCTTATCTGCAATTTCAAACAGTCTGTTTTGCATTTAAGCAAAAGGTTCAACTAAAACTATACAAGTATAATTTAAATTTTCTCTTTTTATGCATTTATTTTTAATAAATAAATAAATAAATAAATAAATTGAAAAGGATAATGATTTTCATAAGTCTACAGGAGTACCGGTAATATGGTATGAGCTCTGGCTGTAATTC
>JARBDR010000345.1:0-25000 GCA_029721355.1 Tegillarca granosa | reverse complement strand
ACAGCTAATGGTTTCAAATTTTATGTAGATACCAGGGGTCTGGAAACGGTCATTTTTGCCGGACATGTCAAACAAAAAATAATTTTGTCCGATGTGAAAAATCACTTGTCGGACATTTTTAGTTAATAATAGAATTCAGTTAATCGGACACATAAATAAATATGTTTGTTGGTCATTATTTTACTCGAGTATTGTTTGCTATTACCTGTCAACCATTTTCGATAAATAATACAAATCTAATAATTAGGCTTTTGTTTATTAATCAGTTAGAATCCATGGTCTCAATCTGTTCCTTTTGTTTCATCCTCCGAACCGTCATTAATTTTGTTGTTAAGTTGTTTATTAAGTAACCACATTGCTTAACACAGCAACGGTTGCTTTGAAAAAATGTCCGACACCCCAGTCAAAGTTTTCCAGAGCCCTGGTAGAAACATACATGTATGTCCTTTTCCTTTTAAAAAAAAATTACCTAGCATATGTATTCAATCATTAATTTTCAGTTTTCAAATATGCTATTGATATCAAATTTAATATTATTTTTTCTGATAAAGTCAATGCATGCTTAAACTACCCTTTACGAGCACAATTTCAAATAAAATTTGGGTTACCAGTAAAAAAACCTTACCTTTTTAATATTATCATCATACTGTTCAATATCTTCATCGCTTTCTTCATTGCTTTCGTCATCACTATTGTCATCTCCTACATCATCAACATCATTGTTATCACCATCAAACATAGCTCTCCTTCTTATTCTACCACTGTCTTCTACAGATTCTTGTCTTGGATTTTCCCTGTAAAATTCAAATAGCTATTTATTTTGAAGGTTTTATTACATATAAAACAAGAGGCCCATGGGCCTTAACGCTCACCTGAGTATATGTCCAAAATTGTTTGCAAAGCGCAAAAGACAATATATTAGGTACAGAAACTTTACAAGTTTTCTCAAGTTAAGAACTCCAACAAAACTTAATCAGAAATATATCCACTCACATTTCATTTATGAGTAGCTTATATAATATGCATGAAGTAACTGTAATGCAATGAATTATTTCCAAATCATTCACAAATTTCAGTATACTTATGCAACCATGTCCTTGACCTTTGAACATATATGACCTTGAACCATATATGATCGCCATGTCAATACCTACAATATTCTAATATACATGCCTATACAAAAAGTTAATAGTTTTCAAGATAATAAGCAATTTAAGGCTTTTTTTGCAGCTGTGACCTTGACCTTTGAACATATGACCTAGAACCATATATCAACATGATCGTCATATCAATACCTACAATATTCTAATACATATGCCTATACAAAAAGTTAACAGTTTTCAAGATAATTAGCAATTTAAGTTTTCTTTTGCAGCTGTGACCTTGACCTTTGAACATATGACCTTGAACCATATATCAAAATGATCACTGTCACAATACCTACAATATTCTAATATATATGCCTATACAAAAAGTGAATAGTTTTTAAGATAATTAGCAATTTTTGTCTTCTTTTACAGTTGTGACCTTGACCTCTGAGCATATGACCTTGAACCATATATCAAAATGATCGTCATATCAATACCTACAATATTCTAATACATATGCCTATACAAAAAGTTAACAGTTTTCAAGATAATTAGCAATTTAAGTTTTCTTTTGCAGCTGTGACCTTGACCTTTGAACATATGACCTTGAACCATATATCAAAATGATCACTGTCACAATACCTACAATATTCTAATATATATGCCTATACAAAAAGTGAATAGTTTTTAAGATAATTAGCAATTTTTGTCTTCTTTTACAGTTGTGACCTTGACCTTTGAGCATATGACCTTGAACCATATATCAAAATGATCGTCATATCAATACCTACAATATTCTAATACATATGCCTATACAAAAAGTTAACAGTTTTCAAGATAATTAGCAATTTAAGTCTTCTTTTGCAGCTGTGACCTTGATCTTTGTACATATGACCTTGAACCATATATCAAAATGATTGTTGTCACAATACCTACAATATTCTAATATACATGTCTATTCAAAAAGTTAACAGTTTTCAAGATAATTAGCAATTTTAGTATTTATAAGCCAAAAATAAAATTTCAGGGGCAACAACTCCTACATGGATTATTATATAGTTACGAAACTTGGTACCTTTTTAAATTTTGTCATGCTGAACATTTTTACAATGTTTTGATTTCATATTTCTCTTAATATTTGCAAGAAAATTGCCTAAAACTGCATAAATCACAAATTAGGTCATGACCTTGATTCGTGACCTTGACCCTAATTTAAAGGTCATTTCAAGAAAAAGTCAAAACTGAAAACCTCATTTCAGTATCTGTTCAAATAGTGAAGTTATAAGAATTTGAAGCCATTTTATGAAATTTTTTAAGTTAAACGCAAAAACTTGTAACCCATTTTTCGACCAAATTTCACAAAATGAACAAACTATAGGCTTAAGACTCTAGGGAAGCCAAATATCACATCAGATTTTTTCTCCCATCATTACTTTCGGAGAAGAAGATTTTTTAAGATTTTTGGACCCCTAGGTCACCTTGACCTAGTTTTGGTAGCCATGGCAAAGCCATGAATAAATCTGAATTGCCTACACTAATGAATGCATGATTTACAACTTGCTGGAAAGCGAGGTGTTGGCTATCTAAAAATGTCTTGGAAAGAGCTAACAGAAAGAAATTGTAGAGAGTGGAAGCTCTCAAATTCCAACCCCAATGATTGTAAGAAACAGAGACATGGGGTGAAATCTGCCAGGCGTGCATCTAGCCAGTCATCGCAAAGGAAGCCTACTAGTGTAGAAAAAGCTTCTGAACCTGAAAGTTAGTCAAAAGAAACCAATGATGATGATGATGATGACAAATGTTGGGGGTATGTGGTATGTGATATGTTGTAAGTTCTTTTGTTATCTAAAGAGTGAACTAAATATTGGCAATACACATATTCAGTAAAACCTGTATATAAAGACAAGCCACAGGACCTAGAAATAAGTAATTTGTTGATAGGTGGGTTTAATATGTTTTTTCTGTTGCTTAAAACAAAGGGACTTTAATTGACAGATGACCTTTATATGGATATGGTTGATATAGCCAGTTTTGTAGCAAGTTTTATTCATAATATTCATAAATTTGACCTTTTCAGTCCCTACATTTTTTTATTCAGATCTATAAAACAATTATACAAAAAAGTGTAAATCAGGTGAAAAATAACAACTACTGTACAATGTGTAAATGAATACTAAACAATCTGACACATGTTGCTGAGTGAATGGACAGAGATTCATTATTTTATGTGCAATGGGTTAAAGCCCTAGCTAGGTTGTGTGGCAAGTCCTTAAGCAAGACCATATCTTCCCCCCTGCACCAACCCATCAGCTGATAAACAATATAACTTGGTACCAATAAAAATGAATTTGTGTAAAAGAAGGGATCAAATAATTTTATTTCAATTATCACTGAAACCAGACTATTCTAATCCCACCAGACTGTGACATACCTGTTAATTCATCCAGCATTCAGAGTGCAGTTGATTAAATTGTGTTTTACATCTCAGTCATGATTCTTGGACTTATATAAATGAAGAGGCAACTGCATTTATATACATGTAGTCTGAGGCAATCAGTTCTTGGATGGTGGAAGAAATTGGAGCCAGGAAAAACTCTGATCTTAGCAACTTGTATGACAACTTTCTCAGACTATGTTCTGCCAAGTGAAATTCAAACTTAGATGTTGAGAGGCACCCTAATCAATAACCTGCTATTAAAGACCACACAGCCATCAAGGCCCCTATAATATGCACTGGCACAATGAGCTTTATGGGCTTAGGACTAAAACAAAATAACACAAACTTACATTTCAATATCTGTTACTGGTGCTGTATCAGAAAACAAAGTCATTTTACTGCTTGTCATTTTCTGGTCAAGTGGGTTATTTACTGACATCAATGATGTAACAAACTCATTAGCAGGTTTACTTTCCTGAATAATACAAATACATGTATTGAAAAAAAATGTGTACTGGTATTTTACAAATAAGAACACATGCTGATTATGAATTTACAACACGAGAAACAAGAATTATCAACTATAATTTTTCTGTAAATGTGGCTATTTAACAATGGTTCAATTTGTAAAATAAAAAAGTGACCATTTCATTTTTTTTCTTTTAAATTAATTTTCATGCATGTTAATGATGTGAGTTTTTATAAATTATTTTATCTTAATGACAAATTTTTACATTTGCTGTTTTTGTTCTATGAAACTAGTTTAAAACTTATTGTATTTGCATGTATAAGAGCTATAATTACCACTGATCACCTTTTTATTTACTAGTATTTATTTATATTTTTTGGGGGGTTGTTTGTTTTTTGTTTTTTGGGTTTTTTTTTACTGATGCATACATGTACATGTATGTGTGATATCATTTATTATACCAAAAACAATTATGTTTTTTTTTAAAAAAAAAAGATTTTTAAAATAATGCAAAATGTTAATAAATAAATGAACTGTCTAGAAATGGCACTAGCATGTGTAATTCAGTTTGCTTTGCATAGAAATGAAAGTTTTAGCATTATGAACACTATTTCAAGACAGTTCACTGGTTGAATAATATCCATATAAGATTTACCTCTTCCTGAGTATGTGAATGACTTCCACCCAAGTCAATATACACAGCATCTTTATCATAAACAATGCCACCAACACCCGACATAGGAGCATATATCATTCTTTCTTTCTGATTTAAGGAACGTTTTTTCTCCATATCAGGTGAAGGACAAGGATCCGGTAAATACTGCATATCTTGTATAATGAAATCACCACAACCTGGAAATTAATAAACATCAATATTATCAATGCTTATAAATACATGTATATAAGAATATGTAACAGGAAAGGTAAAAATGCAGTAGCCAATTGGTTCTTAAACCCAAAACCTTTCTTATACTAGCAGGATACTTTACCAATTGAGCTACCTGGCTACCCATCAAGCTGAGTTCACCATATTTCATCCTTCTTTTTTTAAGAATTGACTACCTTAAATTGGTTAAGATTAATTGTGTTTTATGCACCAGTCAAGATTTTTTTATTTATATTGAGTTTATATTCAGTTCTGGGATGGTGAAGAAAACAGGAGTGCCCACAGAAAACCACTGATCTTCAGCAACAGAAATGACAAACTTTTTCACATTTTGGTCTATGGGCATTGAACCTTAACACTGAGTTTAGACCCCCTGTGGCAAGAGACACTGTGAACTGTAAGTATGTGCTCCAACTACTGATCTACTTTGATCCCCTGTTTGTTTCCAGACAATAACTGCAGCAAATCACACGAACCTGGTATGTGTACATTGATGTGGTTCTTCATGTGGGTCCCTCTAACATAGCCATATAATGATACATTACGATCACACTTTTTAGACCTTCGTATTTGTTCTGGATCAGTAATATCCTCCATTCTAATATATGGAAACAAAAGACAATGTGTTAGTACTGGATAATTACTCAAATTATTTGCATCAAATCTGATCACAGTTTTCCATTTATATCAAAAGACTATTGACAAATAAAACATCAAATCGAAATGATTCAATGTTTCGTATTTCATCAAACTAAAAACCTATTGAAGTTATGAGGCACAGAATTAACTCATTGTAAACAAAAAAAGAATGATCTTGGTACATAATTATGAAAAAAAAAGGTTTTCATGAAAGTAAAGTGAATTACAAGACATGTACTAGGTTTTAAATAAGTTAATGGTCTCCACGCTTTGTCAAGTGTTGTGCAATTAAGATCTTTGAGATGGATCCTTGGATACAGGTGGTCCGTTGTGGTTACATATGTATTAAAAGAAGAAAATGGAACACCAACATCTTCAATTCACTGTTTATTTATGGATGATAACTGTGACTGTCTAGCTTTCGACCCAGTGGTGGGTCTTCATCAGGTCTTGGTGTTCCATTTTCTTCTTTTAATACATATGTAAGACACATACTAGTATTTTAATACTGCCATACAAGGCTGGGTAACTCAGCAATTTCTAAACAGTTACTAATGCTTAAAGCATTAAAGTATACATTGTATCAGTGATAAGTACATGTACAATATTTATAATTACATTTACCAGAAACTGGACCACTCCACATAATTTTGTGCTTTACATGTCACTGTCTTACATAATGCCTTTGATATAGAACTAAATCTGCTAAACTATAATAAATCTTACCTATCAACAACAATATAAGGATGTGTAATTCTCCATTGTAATGGCCTGAATTTCATTACAGATATAAACCGACATAAGTTATGGACTTCAGTCTTCTGATATTCACCATTCACCATCCCAGATAAATAAAATAACTTGGAACCCTGAAATTAAAAATAATGAAACTGATTCTAAAACAATATGCATGTCAAAGAATTTTTACAATTGTAAGGTTTGATTATCAGAATAAAGGCAAAAGAACAACAAGGAATTAATGCGATAATACAAACTTTGCGTAGCAACTACACCGAGAGCCAGCTTATCATAAGGTGTTAATAGTTCTAACTCACTAAAACATTCTGATGTTTATGGAGCTGCATTTGGATAACTTACAATCATTTATATCATTTATATTCTTGGTATTAAAATTTCAGGGTTTTGTAATTTTAAAAAAATTTCTTCAAGAGACATTTTGGACTTGTGTTTTTTTTCGGCTCAGGTTAGGTAAGTGGTCAGATGTACATGTAGGATGGCAAAGGAACTGGAATACATGAGGAAAGCCCTTTTTCACCCCAAGATTTTTCCCTGAATTGGATTGAAACCAAAGCAGTGAAAGGTCTATCTCATAAAATGATTTTGCACAGTAACTAGCCAATTTCACCCTTTAATCAAATACTTTATATTTCTTTATTTAAATGTTCTTAATGTTGATATTGTATTATAAAACTAACAAGAGCACCGCCGAGCGTAGCATTATACGCCCGTGTTATATTGATCGAGTAGTACTATTTACTAGTGTGGCAACACCTTTAGGGGTTTCGCAGGAAAGAATGGAACAATCTAGAGGATTTCTATCAGTAGAGCTCATCCACAGAACTTGCCACTCAAAAGTTTGACACAGACCTAACGGATAAGTGCCAAACCTACCAATAATTTGGTAAAGAATTGGTTACTTTAATATGGGTACGAATTCAAAACGGTACGTTAAATTGTTTTTGGATGATAGCGCCGACTTTAAACAGTTATTGTGGATTTTATGTAAAAGATAGAAAAAATATAAAAATACCGTCTTTTCCGTCAGATCTTAAACATTTTTCGGTCAATGGACGACTTTTTCGTACAATGAACTGTTATTGAACAGGAGTGCGTTAAACGTAATTGTTTTTTGGAAAAATTCATTTTTTGCATGTTTGACCCCAAAATTAAGTATGATACCAATTTTTCCCAAAAATTTCACCAAGTTAGATAGCTAGATCGCATTAGACTCCATAACCTCAGAAATTTTTAGCAAAATCTATCGAGGAGTTTTCAAGGTCCCCAAGATGCAAATATATGCTGCTAAAAAGGAGAAAGTTGTCGCCTTTATCCTTTCACATCCAGAGGATGTTCCGAATGAATTCGTCACTAATCCTCTAGATTGTTCCATTCCTTACTGAGAAGTATAAGTACAACTAGGATATATGTATGTAAAAATATATTGCTAAATGGATAGTGGTAGACTGCTATATAATTCATATTCATTTCCAGGAAGGAAGAAGTTTAAAATATAATGTTAGGTCATGGCAGTGTTTTCATGTGTTAAGCATTGCATGCAGGAAGATTTTAGGAAACAAATACATTTTTTGTCTGAAATGTTTTGAGAACCTTTTTTTTAACCAACCTGAAATAATTTATATCTATAAAGCTTAATTATAATTTGAACTGTTGTCGTGATCTGTGCAGTATGATAAAAAGGTGTTTTAAGTTAAAAAAGGGGCATAACTCCTCCAAAAATAATCTGAAAAAGTTGTAATTCGAACTTGCACCAGATAATAACATCGTAAATGTGTATACCAAATTTCATTTGAATCCATAAATAGTTGTAGGCTCTGATGATCGGAAACCACATGGTCATACATACAAAAATTTCTAAGTTAAAAAAGGGGCATAACTCCTCCAAAAATAATCCGAAAAAGTTGTAATTTGAACTTGCACAAGGTATTACCATGGTAAAGCTGTATACCAAATTTCATTTGAATCCATAAATGTTTGTGGTCTCTATTGAACGGAATACAAATTGTTAACAGACGCCCGCCCGCCCGCCCGGACGGACAGCACCGTAACATAATATGTCCCGTCATATGACGGGCGTATAAAAAGGAACTCCGGTCAATAAGCTAGTGGCAAGTGACAAACCTTTAAATAGCTTTTAAAACAAAATAGGCAACATTTGAAATAAAATAATATATAATCACACCTGATATACTTCTGTCCAGAACCTGTGTTTTAATCTTTTCTTTGTTTTTCTTATTCTTTTGTTATCACGGAATGTATCAAGGTGTGTTAACACTCCCATAATCCTTGGAAAACCATGAACTTGACAAATATTCAAAAATTCAAAGGTCTCCATCTCAAACCCAAAGCTGGCATCAACCAGTAAAAGTGCCTAAAAATAGAATATATCATAAATTATTTGATATTAAAATGTCTGTTTGTCCCCAGCCTTACAGAATCACTAATCAGCTATCTATAATCCTGCTACTGATTACATGCATTGGAAAAGTGTTCATACAAGATAAGAGTGGAGTAATGAAGTTTAACATCGGAGTCAAGATTCTTTTACATATCAACATAGTCAGTTCTAGGATGGTAGAGGAAACTGGAGCACCCAGAGAATCCACTATCTTTCAACAAGAGAACTGACACACTTTCTCACACAAGAATCTAGAATTTAAACCTTATTGTCAGTGAGAAGCAATGTGATCCATAAGCCTGCACTTTAGACCACTTGGCCACCAAGGCCCAACAAATTATATAAGAAACATCAAGCCTACATATCATTTGAATGAAGAGTAATGGTGTTCTACGTCCCAGTCAAGAATATTTTACCACAGACAATATGACAGTCAATTCTGGAATGGTGGAGAAAACCAAAGTGCAACATGTATTCAAAGAAGACCACCATTAGTTTGCAATAAAATTAACAACTTTTTCAAACCATATTTGTTGGCTTGGAACCTAGCTTGTGGGAGATTTTTTGAATGGAAGAACTCAAGAGGTTTAAATTTACAAGGCCGATAGGATGTTATAATATCTTACCAAATCTGCAACTTTTGCTACATCAATCATAGCATTAATATCATTGTTACACTCTATTATGGTCAACCTTCTGTGTTTTCCTATCAATTACAAAAAATGATTTTTAAAATTGATTTATTTGTATTTTTTATTTACTTTTTGTTTTAAAATTGTTTTGAAATACAGAATAACTCAGTTTGATTTGATATGATTTTACAATACCATACTTGCAATATTGCTGATACATGATAAATATCATTACGATTTAAATTTAAATTTAAATTTAAAACATCTTTATTAACAACATAACTTCAGCAACAAAATTTACTGGTAATTGATATTTGAGAATAAATATATATTCAGGAATTGAACATTTTAGGTGGACAGAAGCACCCTTGCATATACATGTAAAATCCCCTCACACATTAGACAAAAAGTTTGTTGCTATGGTAACATAGGCGTAGATTATGCTTTAACATTGTTTTGTCTTCATGTAAGTTCCTTTTTGGCTTTTTTCTTCTTAACTGTTAGTTCGCTATGGCATATATAATGAGTTTTGTTTTTTTTTCTTTTTTTAAAACTTTTTTAAATGGTTAAACTAGGTTTCAAAGCATTATTTGAAAAGATACATGTATGAAATTACAAACCTGAAACAACAGTGACTGGTCCTTGAATATTGGTTAATTTTTGCCTTGTAAAATTTTCACAATACATTGAAACAGAGTTGACTTGCCAACTTTTGGTGGACCAACGATTGCAACAACAACAGGCGGAGGCTCCAATGGAGTCCGATCAACAATTGGTATATGGTGTTTTTTGGCTTTAAGATCCTGTGATCTAAATAAAAATAACTAGACATATATTTGCCGAAAATACTCTAGTGTGTAATAAATGAACCAAATATTTTTCTCAAAAACAATTAAGCGTTCTAAAATAAACAATGAAAACAAAAGCAAGATGAATCAACACAAAAGATATAGATATAAAATATACCTAATGATATGTAATTTTTAGAGCTCCTGAGATCATATGCCTACCAAATCAGTTCAGTTTTTAAAAAGTGAATCATGAACCTTTTATTGAAGAGTCTAAATTGTCACTGCGAGCTTTTGATTGACAGTTTTTTTCATAGAAAATTGATTTTTTTTCTATCCTTGACTGTTTTGCTTCCACTTATTATTACTGTCACCATATGACTTATGACTAGTGAAGTTCATTGAAATTGATTTCATTCACTTTAAGTGCAGCCTGTCCACAGGTTCTATTTTCTTTTTCGTGTACTTGAATACAAATTAAATTTATTCTACCTCTGAATAATCTTTGTAGTTTTGTTAACATGCTGTATAGAGAATGCTTTTGGATTTCTTTGTCTATCAGTAAGTTCCTGTTGGTGTTTATTTTTAGCCTTTTTCTTTTCTGCCTTCGGTCCAGCATGGCGCATACGATGCTTTTTCTTTTGTTCTTCACCTTCCATTTTAAATCTTTTATAACATTTTCTATTTAATTTTTATCAAACACTAAAAAAAAAAAAAAAGCCAAATGACACATGTTAAAAAAGACATGCATTAATGGAAATATACCATAAAAAAATTATTAAAATAACTCCTGAAAAATTACTATTTCTTGACCAAATATGTGCCAATTGGCACAACTAAGTTGATTACTTACTGCTTATATATTTTGTGAATGCTAGTTTAGTTAATGAATTGATCAATGAAGAAAACAATTAAACTTGGAATTTGATTAAAATATTTTTGTAACAGGTAAAAAATGAAATTTAAATATCTAATGGTTAGATTTTCACTACATGTATTTATAATCAAATTTTTAAACAGTCCAGCATTGGAAATTTTTTTCGTCTATGATCTCATAGCCGAAATTTTTTTGGACCGCATACGTCACACGTCATTACCCCTGACGTCAGTTTCCTGACAACTAGGTCAAATATTCAGTCTGCCGCCATATTTGTCTTACTTGACGTGTCATTTGTTTTCTTTATTAAAAATGTGAAAGTTATTAAATATTTAGGATAAGTCTTAAGATCTGCAGTCATAAATGATGGCCATGATGACAGCAGTGAATTTGAGTTTTGTGAATCTGCAGGTGCATCATATCATTTGTGGATATGTTACACTGATGACAGAGAAATGTCCCCACTCAAGTACAGGAACATCAACGGTTTGCTACCAGCTGGAAACACTTTATGTTTGGCTTCTGTAAGTTAATGTATTGTTGATAGTGGTAACAACGTGTTATTGATCTATATTTTTTTAGAGGTTAACGTTTCAGCTTCAAACTCGGATGCCTCGTTTTTGTCCAAACATATCTTGCCCCTCCCTCAGCTTGAAACCATCGTCATTTATATTTTAAAGCACAATTAGTGTGAGCTGCATTGAGATTAATACGCAGTTTGTACTCTCTTTCATGAGCAAAGTTGTATAAAAAGATAAGATTAATGTTATAAATATTGTATTTATTTTTGAATTTAATTATAATTTGAATTTAATTATAAGGAATACCAGTAATTGTAATTTTTGTGTGTACGCGTATGCATAAACCGATTCACGGTTTATGCCACATGCACTAAAAAATTCAGTCTATGACCCCATAGACGGAAAAAAAATTACAATTATTCCTAAGTAAATGAAACTTTTGCATAAATATGTTACATTTCATATTTTGTTATTGTTTCACGAAATAAGTTCAGTCTATTAAAATAGTACAGATCTTAAATTTAATTTACATAGTCTTTTCATTTAGGACAGAGAAGAACGCAATCACAAATTTAAATCTTTTTTAAGCATCCCTATCATTTGGGGAAACAAACTTGGTAATTGATAACTTAGTAGGTTTACTTGATCAGTAATTAAATTAGCAGTTTTCAAAGAAAATTTTGTGTGTGCACATAATGGAATTCTCCATGCAACCATGTAATTCCTCGTAGCATTCGTGCAAGACAATTATTTCTGTTAACAAAAGAATCACATAATGCGATGGTTACCCATAATTACAACTTTTTTTATTGGGGGGGGGGGGATTTCTAGCATGAACAGTATCCATTACATTCCACAAAAACGTTAAGAGGTATTGATCACATGGTACACTAGCGTGCTTCATTCTGGAAATAAATTAGAAGAAATATGTGCAATGTTTATTTCATTGAAATGTCAAACATCACATGGCAAACATGACGTAAATAAATTATGCAAACAAAAACAATTGTCTATGACGTGTAACATAATTCAGTTGATTTGATACATGTTCAGAAGGAATAGGACCAACAGATATAATCAAAGAAAAATTATAGTATCTCTTATTTAAAAAGGTGCATCAAAGCTAAAACGAAAAGCTGAAGAAATACCTCTTAACAGGTCCGGGAAAACTCCCCGAATCGGTAACTGTCTCCGATTTCGAGGACAATCTCTTTTATCGGTAATAATACAATACCACGTAGTCGGTAACTTTGCACGTGCGTTTTTTTTCACAAACACAGGACAATTTTCGCAACATGGCCAGCAACGAGGTAGGTACTATTGGACAAAAACTAAGTGTAAAAGGCCTGTTTATTCTGCATCATTGTCTAACTATAACGATAATTAAACAAATATTCTTACCGTACATAGTAGATTGTTTTTAAATTAAATAAAATAAATTCTCAGGGAAATTCTAGCAAGTTTTTCTTCTTCTGGTCTTGAACACAGTTCCATATCACAGCTTTCGCTTTCAAAGGAAGTGCGCCTCGGTGCAGCAGACCAATGAAATCCCTTGATCTATCTGAGCATGGGCTGCATCACCCCTGATCATGATCAATGTATGGTAGCCAATTTTTGTCATACGTATTAATCCGAGTATAAATAGTCGAAGCAATTCAACTTTTCATAACCACAATATGAAACTGTACAAAAAAGGGAGATTATCTCAATCCCAAATGTAAATTTTTATTTGTGGAAAGTAAATGTCACAACAAGAAGTTTTTTCATTTCAAAATAAATATTTTAGTCAGATGTTTATATTCCTCAATGGAATAATGTATTGATTTCAAATTTAAGGTAACCCGTGTATCAAAAAGTGGCAAAGTTAAGATCACCACAGTTAAACGTTTTGGTGGCATTGATAAACTGAGAATGCCAAAAAAACATGAGCACAGAAACAAAGCATTCAGCAAAAGAAAGGACACCCTTTTATTAAAGGTAATCAAACTTCTTCGAAATTAATAAACAAATGAGTAAATATTGATCTTCATACGTCATAGGAATCACTGATCACATATTTCTTGTACCTCTTTCAAAAAAGTTACAATAGCAAGTTTCTTCTCCTTTTTTATTTTTTTCCACTGATTATTTAATGCCTTATTATTCAATGATGATAAATTATCCTCTACAATTTTAACAAGCTCTTGTTTTGTTTTGTTGGCAACATCATCATACTTTTTTCTGTCATCGGCAAGTATAAAAACTGGAGTAAATTTTTTCTTACATGACATTTTATTATTTTTGCACATTTCATAAAAAGCTGTTTGATTATCTAAAGAAGTTTCATTAAATGTGACCAGATTTTCGTCTAAGGATTTTGCGGACATTGTTGTGTGTTTACAGAGTTGGAGTGGATTTTTCAAATAGCCATTTTTTCTAACAAATTTCCTGAATTCTGTTTTCTCCGTTGTTAAGTCATATTCATACATGTAATCGGGGTCCTCCTCTGCTATGGCAAAAATACTGCAGGTGTTTGTACGAACCTGGAAAAGACATACAATTATCACATTAGAGTATTTCTCATGTGACACACAGCTGCAATTTTTTCTTGGCGGCATCTGAAAATTGTAAACTTAATAATTTAATTCTTATATTTATATATATAAATTTAAAAAAACATTACCTTCTTGAAATTTACGTTTCAAATAATTTTCGTTTGTTTTACGGGCAAATAATTTAATTTCGGCGACAATATCAGAAAAGACAATTCAGGGCCTCCATACTTTATTTCTGCAAGTTGATCAGGAAAATTTCAAGCGCGTTCTTAACAAGGATTGCATGATCACGTGATTAACAAAATGGCTGCAGTAGAAGAATGTTGGAAGCTGCTTCAGTCCAAGTGAAATTTATTGAGAAAAATTGGTTTAGCTGGTATTTTAAGACTTTAAAAACATGGCGATAGAAAACTAACTCACCTTCAGGAACTGTATAACCCTCAGTCGCAGCTGAATAGGCTATGGATCAAATTTTTCTTTGCCTTATATAGTCCGCTGGCATGGGCTACTTCAATAAGACGGCTCGTGCATTTGCGATTTTCACGCTTTGTAATATTTATTCGTGTTTTTAAAAGAAGTTACCATTATTGGTAGGTACTTAATACCACTTATCGGGGGACAACCTTCTATATTGGAGACAGTTACCGATTCGGGGAGTTTTCCCGGACCTGTAAAACGGACCCTGAATTGTTAACATGTTTTTCAAAGTTACGATGTCCTCTGCGAGCCATAATGAATAAGTAAATAAAAATTAATTAATTCAGCTCACATTACAACTGACTGTTTTACCGGTATCAGATCATTTATAGTGCTTCATAAATAAATAGATAAAATAAATACATAAATCAATTAATAATAAATCAATAAATATATAAATAAATATATAAATAATATAAATAAATAGATAAATAAATAAATAAATAAATATTTGTATTTTCAGGAACATTGCTGGAACACTAGTTGGTGACTTTTTGGCAATGCAACTTATTTATGGAGGAAAAACCGATATGTGTCATCCAAAGTTCTCATTTCCATCATCGTTTGATATCACACATTCTGAAAACCACTGGGCAAATGCCGAAACTATGGCTGAATACATCAATAAAATTATTGTTCCATACATCGATTCCGTAAAAGATGAGAAGGATTTTTCTATCAGACAAAAATCCCTGGTCATTTTTGATTGTTTTCGAGGTCAGATCACCGATGAGTTTTTGTCTCTGTTGAACAAAGAGAGCATTCTCTATGCTACAATACCACCCAAATTTGTACGGATAAGTTACAACCAATGGACCTTAGTGTGAATAAGTGTGCTAAGGATTTTCTGAAGGAACAATTCCAGCAATATTACGCGAATGAAGTGACAAAACAGCAGGAAAAGGGAATTAGTGTCGAGGAAATCAAAATGACCTGTCATTGACTAATCTTAAACCTCTTGGTGCACGATGGCTGCTAAAGCTGTATCATTTCCTTAAATCAAATCCTGATACCATATACAATGGTTTTCATAAGGCCGGTATTGCGGAGGCAGTAGGTTATTGCCGTTAATTGGATCTATAATGATGATTTGTGTTTGATTGGTTTTTTTGTTTGTTTCTTGGTAACAAACTGTTCATGAAAAACTGTATGAGTAAATAAATTTTCTTGACATGTTAAAATTTATTTAATGAGTGAATATTAATAATAAATAAATGAATAGAGTTATACGAGTTATTTCCCTTTAACTACATCTGTCCGTCGTGTATGGCAGAGTGATTTTTGTGTTTCATGCCACTTCAAACGTATACAAACATATTTCAGCTATTCCCGGCTGGACCGCACATCGCGAAAATTGAAACGCTAATATTAGAATTTGGACAAAATCGCGAAATTTGCACGACGCGAAAAAAACCCGTTATACGGTAAATTTCTGAAATGTGCACGTATGGCACATTAAAATTAAAATGATATTTTTTTGTTAAATATGCAAACCCAGCTAAGAAATAATTTGCATGAGGGAACAATTTAAGGAATAATTTGCATGAGGGAACAGACTTAAGTTTTAAACATGTTTCAAAAATTAAGACGACTGAAATTTTGCTACTTGATAAACATTTTCAGTCAGCACAAATTACTAGATACTGAGTTAAGGATACCATGGGGGAGTTTTACTCCAGCAGTAGCGGTTCCCGCTCAGGGTAGTGATTATATAACAAATACATCTATTAAATTTTGATGTGCCATATGTGCACATTTCGGAAAACCATTCCTCAAGAGTGACACTAGAAACCGAAAAGTGTCATGGATTAAAAAAAATCCAATTTGTTGACAATAGATTTTCAATTTAAAAAATGCATTTTAAATAATGTAAAAAACAATAATGTTTTAAATTTAATTATTAATTTTAACCTAGCTTTAATGAAGCTTTAGTTTCTCATGAGTCCAAACGACTGGGAGTAATTATGTTGTGTATTATTTATGATTGAATGTTTTTATTGCACTGATTACTGACACTTTAATAAAATAAAATAATTATAATATTTAATTTTTTAAAAATATTTTAATGGTTTGTTTTTATTCCCGCAATACAAGAACATTGTTTTAAACATCTCTTGTTTAGATTAACAAAAAAAGATACCCCAATTAAACTATCTTGCCTATATTGCCGCTTCGCAGGATCTAATCTTCTGTTACTGAAACTTCAAACAATGTAAAGTTGTTCACTGATAGTACTTGAAATAGATGATTAGTTTCCATATTTACATTTGAAATATACTCTAGTAAATGTTCTCCATTCACCTTGACCTAGAAAAAAAATAATACTAAGAATTAACCATAAGTAAAGTTATTCATGTAAATAGTCTAGTTGTAAGAAGCTTCATCCCTTTGATAAGAGGAACTTGGTTACCGATGCTTTGATATATGTAAACCTCTTCCATATTCAAATAAATACCACAATATCCAATGCGATTATAACCTTCAAAATTAACAAACAACAAATGTCAAAATACTACATAAAAGCAACAAAACGAGATGACAAAAGATAGTCTCTGTTTTGAAATTGTTTTTTACTGATTTCCACAAGCATTTTATTTAATTGCGAAATACTTTAATAGTCACACTTATTTCATAACCAAAGACCCATTATTTAGAGTGAAGTAGAGTGGTGTTTTAACACTGTTCTATCACTTATATCGAGGCGGTAAGTTCAAGAATGATTATGGAAACCTAACTCCCTGAGATATTTGAACCTAGGAGGTTGACCGGCACTTTGATTATAATTATGGTTATTCTAAAAACATATTTTAATTTATATCATGTCTTACTTTAGGAAATAGACTTTAACAGTTGAACTGCACCTTAAGTATTATCGCAGAAGAGAATGTAATTTCTAGAAAGAAAGCGAAAAATAACAATAATTAAATTATTCGCACATGATTTCTGTAAAAATTAAGCGATTTTTTCACTGTCGGAACTAGAGTGACCCTTAGCGTAGAATTATCAGCTAACGGCTAGATTCATAAGTAAACAAAGAGGGTTAATCTATTTTGTTTTCATTCAAATTTTATAAGATGTAAATAAAGATTATCTGTATATTAATAACATTGCTTTTAACCAAGCTGTATGTTAAGTATGGTTAAAAATGCATTATTATTTATTTATTTATTTATTATTTTTTTTAATTGGATTGTTAATAACAAATTATTGTCGAACGTCTTCCGCCAGACTATCCTTGAAATAGTTTTATCTCGAGTAACCATATATATCTATTTAATAACTATAGATCAGGCGATCTTCCGAATTGGCTACTGTGTGGGCTTGGAGGCGAGGGGAATGCCGATCGCTGATTAGCTAACAGTGGTTATCGATCTGTGTTGCACTGTTGCACCGCTCAAAAAATCTACTCACCGTGCGTGAATATTGTCGGAATCTTTTAAAAACAACAAACAAAACAGAACTTTGAGCATGTTTTAAGTTGTTATATATAATTTGGAAAAATATGAAAATACCGTTTTCCGGGATATCTTAAAGGATTATGCATACCACTTTCAAGGTCATATCAGAAGCGAGCTGTTTATGCAGAAATTTGGTATGAAAAAGTATATTTTTTGCGTGTTTTAACTTGAATTTCAGTATGATATTGTCATATACCACTTTTTGAATGTACTTTTATGATAAAATTCAAAAAGTGGTATATGAAAATATAAATATATATTTTAACCGAAAATGGGTAAAAAACTTATTCGCTAGATCGCACATGATTCCATGAATAAAGATTTTTTTTTTTGAAAAATAGTTCATGCAGTTTTTCGCCCCCCAAGATGTGGCTATATGCTGCTCGTTCGGTAAATTAAGCGGTATTAATCATTTAATTTTTGACGAAATGGTCCGAATGAATTCGCTACCTTTCTAAAAATTCCATTCTCTATGATAAAAGGAATGTTACCTGATATGTTCCTTCTGTAATGAAGATTTCAAGACAAAAGAGGGAATCCACGGCTATTGGGAATCCTTCAGTGCTAATAAGAATAACACCGTTTATAAAATCTCCATTAACTAACTTATGCTTTGCAACGTGGGAGCCATTTTGCTTTATTCGAAAAGTTAAAGTAAATCCACAATTGTCAGAATCAGAGCAAAAACATACTCTAAACCGCCTGCAAAATATGAATTTAAATTATTTAAGCTACGCGGTTTTACACAACAATTTTGCGATAACACCCCGATAACATAAAAATGAAATACAATTCTTATGATTACAAACCTGAAATTTAACAGTTTTTGAAGCTGACCTACATTTCTGCACTGATGAGCTGATTACCGAAAATCAATGTAACAACGTCGCGGCGTAATAATATATTACATGTCACCGTTAAAAGACGATAAAATATCTTGTGAAAAATTAAAAAAGGTTTTAAATTCATATCTTTTTTTTTTTATTGATTTTCTTGTCAATTTCAGTCAACATATAAATGATGTTACAATTAAATCCTTTGAGAAAAAAGGTACTATATTATGTCTTGTGACAACACATTTACCAACAACAACGTACGACTATCATACGTTTGTAGGACACGCGTGTCAACTTAAAGGTTGACGTTTCCCAAAAACAGAAGAAAATTGAATGAACAGAGTGTTAAATCAACCGTGAAACCAACTAATGAAATGGAATTAATGTTCTCTTGGTTGAAACCGATGTTTTTGCCAACTATGGACTGGGAGTGAGACGAAGGGATTTCGTTTAATGATGACACCAGTGGTAGATGTAATGGCTGATAGGAGACATGTGAAAGTTAAACAAGCGGTACGAGTGCATTAGACTGGACTTTACCCGAGAGGGTACCACTGATATGTTTCTTCTGTGAACAGAACAGTTCCTACTGTAGCTGTAAATTGAGGCTTCGTTTATATGGCCTGACATAAGCATAATGTGGCGCAACTGAAATTCACCATCACGCCATATAGATATGACTGTGGGCAATGTGCAGTGTATACCTAAATACAATTACAATTTTTGATATTTTTGCATGGATTTGGAAAACATACGTTTAGAAATTGGTTCAGGCGTGTATCACAATTTTGACATTGAATTTTTAAGTGTGTACAAAGAGATTCCCTGCATCTGGGTTCCAAAGAGGTAAAAATATTTCATAAATAGTCTTGAATATTTTGATGAAAGATGGGTAATTCCCGAAACTGGTCGAAAGTAGTTCCGATAGAAAACGTTGTTATTTTCCATAACAACGTCATTTGACAAGAAAACGACCAATGAAATCGTGTAACAACGTGAAGTTTGTAGTTATTTAATTTTGCGTCTTTTCAAGAAATGTAAAAATTAGTAAATTATAAAATAAAATAAGAAATAAATCAATAAATTAATAAAATATAATAAAATAAAAATATAACTATGTCGGTGCGAAAAATTAAGATCTCAAATGATATATTTTTTTTACTAAAGTTTAAAAGCTGTGGACTTTTAACGAATTTTTCGCTACAGTTCTAACTTGGGCATTTTTAATAAGATTGGTTGATTAAATTTTCGGTTATTGGTGCCAAACCCCAGTTATTAATCAAAACAAGCGTTATTATACCGACTACAAGATTCACATTTGACCTCTTAACCGACTGATGTAGGAAACTTCTTTTGCGTTTGTAAGAGTAGTCAGTCTAGTTAATACATGACCAATATTTTTCTTTGTAACGCGGTTGTAACAGGACATCGGCGGTCGTTTTTTAAAAAAAGCTTAACATGGCTGTTTTCAATCAAAAGGGTTATTTTATCAAGCAATATATAAATTAAATTTTGCAAAGGAAGGACTTGTTATTATATTGGTGTTACCACTGCTATTGTTCTTTTACCTTAAAAAATGGTAAAAAATATCATTTATCAATTTTACAGCAATTTAAAATTGAGCATATGAGATTTAACAAAATGCAATCTGTCTCGACTTATAAAATTTTCGAAAACATATTTTCCTACACAATTTTTACTGGAGTGCTCTGATTTGTAGAGAAAAGAAAAAAAATTATTTTTTCGTTTTTAATAATAAATGATTAATAAGTTATGAAATCACTCTAAAACAGTTAGAAATTTTAGATATTCAAACTCTCTTTCTAGAATTTTTTTAAAAACAAATTTAAGTTAGCCGAACTGGAATAACATGGCTGTCCCGGCGGCAGCAATTTTGCTGGATTTGAAAATTGTCAAAATGGATCAACAAATCTAACCATGTAGCCTATATCTCGGTTCTAATTATCTGAAATGTAGGTATTTTTAAATTTATTGATGCTAGTTTGTTATAAACATATCCAGTTGATTATTAAAGAATTCTTTAAAAAACTGGCCAATTCCGTTATACAAGTGAACTTACATTAAGGAAATAAGGCCGGGTGTTCCGGAAGGTAAACACTTTGTGTCTAGCTAGCTACACGTGCTAAATCAAATTTAAAGAATTAAAGGAACATGAAACTATGAAAAGTCATATATCCAGTATAAGTTTGGATACAGTGACTTTATACTTGTCAACAATATTGTGTTGACGGCAATACGACTTTTTAAGGGCCTTAATTAGGCCAGATTTGCAATATCCGCGAGTCAACAATTTAATTGTTAGTAGCTTGCTCCGTTGTAGAAAGTCCCCGTAGTGGGAACAAGCTTTACTATACCATATTTACTGTGAATTATATACACCATACGCAAGCGAAGCAGGAATATTACTGCAATGATACGGAAACTTGACAATAGGAAATTAAAAGCCATCACGTTTGTCGTATAGCTTCAGATGTTATCTTTTGTAGGTATTATAATTTCGGTATAAGTTCAAACATGAAGTAGAACGTGGAGAATCGGTCGTATCTTGTATTTTAAGCTCATATTGATAGATGCCATTCATATATTGTCCAAAGTTGGGATAATTAAAAAACAGAATGTCATCTATTTATATGTTTACTGCAATAATTCTGCTTCATATAAAATATAAAAAAGAAACAAATCATAAAAAAAGATTCATAATTTGTTCCCCTTTTTATTAACTGATTGTATATATTTGTTTACCGTTTCTGTAAAAGAATGACAAATAAATGATTGTTTTAGACGTTCTTTGTATTAAGAATGAGGGATAGTAATGCAAAGTGTAAAAACATCGAAAGTTTTTATACATTTATTCTAAATCACGTTCAGTGTATTATAACATTTCAAAGAACTTATCGTTTCTCAAAATTTGCTAGAACTTAAAATGTACTCGTATTTACATAGGAAAGATTACTGGCTGTACTTTTAAGTGATTAACGTTCTTGTTATATAAATCTGTAAAAAAAATGAAAAAGGGAACATTTCATTTGAGAATACGTAATGAAAGGAGGGGAAAGATTTTATTTATATATTCGAGAAAAAATAATTTTACACTTTCAAGTCATACAATTTTAAAATATAAGCAATTATTACATTTTATTATTGCAACAAAATGTTTTGAAGAAATGCAAATTCTGGCATTAAATTGATAATCATCGTCAATTTTAAAAATATTTTTCAGATATGGACTCAAATTGCTGACGATTCTTTTCAAAGACTCAATACATATTTTATCAATTGCGCATCAGTTTTTCAAAACAGTTTCAGCAAGACATTTGGAATGCATTGAATAAATCGTGAAAATATATTAATAAATGTTTTCTTAACAAATAAACCAATTCCGCAGTTATTTAGAAAACAATGGGCGTTAACTCTTGTAATTTGTCCTCCTCCCTTTATGCGAAATAATAAATCACTGTCCATGTACTATGTTGGGATATTAAACACGGGAAAATTAAGCAACCGTATTCAATTGTAAGCCACCAAAACGTAAACTTCATCTGCTTGATCCATGTACATAGTTTTTAAATGCTTAGAAATCATAAAAATTTGAAAATTTATTTTTTAAAAAATACTCCGTAATAAAATTAAAAATGAAAAATAAATTAAATTTTAATATCATCATTATCATCATACTTTATTATTATTTTTATTATTATTTTCTTTGTTTTTTAATGTTAATGGCAGATTATTCTATTACTCTTGTTACATATTACCCTAAGGTTCCAAGTATCCCTTCGACAATGACTCTGCGACCATAAACTGGATTTCCAACGCTCCCTAGCAGTTCCGAAGTCTACAAAATGCATTGAATATAATACGATTAGATTTTTATCATCAGGAAATGTTTGTTGGTTCACCAGTGTTTGTTGGCATTGATAATGTTTGTACAAAAATGTCAATATTACTAGATATAAAACGGAGTCCTCAAAAACGACTTTATAAAAGAACTCGTTAGAAAGTAGACCGCAATGATATTGAGTATGGGACCACGTGGTACATTTATAAATTATAATGAATATAATACTATTGAATTGAATGTCAATAAATGTTTTATATTTCTTAAGAAAATAACACTTAAAATAGCCCGTGTTGTCTAAAATTTATCTTTGTATTAATAACTTGCATTGACAAGCAACAAAACTATAAACGAGGGTCAAATATTAAAATTCCTAATTTCAAACATATTTGAAATCAAACTCTAAATGTTGGCATATAAAACATCTAGTTTCTGTAGCAATTTTTATTTGTTTTACCTTTGACTCGAAATGTAAACATAGTGGGTAAACATGTTAATTGCACCGACATTTTTACAATAAAAAACAAATCACAAAAACAAGTTCATGAACACAAAATGTGATATTAATTCAAACATCAAACAAACCAACCGACATTTAGCATAAAAATATACATATTGCACTTCATTCTAAGTAGAAAAAGTGACAAGATATGTTCTCTCCGTGACTGCTACTCAAACACATAGAGAAAGATTTCAATTTTTAAATAAAACAAAAATAACAACAATATCGGTTTACTTACAGGTTTGCACGACTTCCAAATTATTTTCTTCTCTGAAAATCGCCTAGAGCACTGCCCGTCTATTGAAAATTTAAAAAAAAAAACATGATAACGTGCATATTCAGCATTAAACTTATAATAAATAAAACATACATTTTTGCATGCAAAATTTCATATAAAGTTTACTAGCGTACTTCAGCATACAAGGTAGCCAACTTCATTAATTGGTTTAAACACTCTCTCCTCTCTCTCTCTCTCTCTCTGAAGTAATGATATACATAACATACCGTTTAGAACATAATATTTTGAAGCCGGAGTAGTTGTAAAATTGTTAGAGTTTTCAGTGAG
This sequence comes from Tegillarca granosa, assembly GCA_029721355.1. Classification (NCBI taxonomy): domain Eukaryota; kingdom Metazoa; phylum Mollusca; class Bivalvia; order Arcoida; family Arcidae; genus Tegillarca; species Tegillarca granosa. The sequence goes on along the minus strand of JARBDR010000345.1, from coordinate 1,275 downwards.
AAAACAACTTCTGTGACTCTGACAGGTTTTGCTGTTTGTATTGTACACAAAAGACTGACAGCTTGAATCATGATGACATCTTCGTCCACAATTATTGACGCCTTCTTCTTGTTCTCTCCACAAATATCATCCGAGAAGTTGACGTTGACTATGTGACTTAAATGTTTATATCTACATAATGTATTAATGTAATCAGCTGTAATTCAAATTCCAATTTATAAATTTATATCAAATTAAATAAGAATAATAGGTAATTCATAAAGACGTAAACGTAATCGCGCAATAGTCAATGGAGTCAATAGTAAAATTATACATTAAATGATAAACAAATATTTAGAACACTGATTTTAAATTGGTTTAATATAAAACTGGATCAGGGATGTAAAACTCCTTACTAAGGAATCGTTAATTTTAAGTATAATACTACATTCAGTTAAATGAATGTTTTAAAACGGAGTCTAAATAGAGCAGTGAAACTTTTTGTTCCATGTCGTTTATAATTAACATCAGTAGAATATAAAATATAATGCTTATGTGATTTTTATTATTCTCCCAATACATTTTTGTGAATTTTAATATTTAAAAAGCAAAAAAAAAAAAAAAAAAAAAAAAAGGCAAAGTTTGATGGGCCCCGTTGTTTTTACACCATGACATGGCGCATGTTTAGCACATGTTATATAGCATTGTAATTGTGTCTTGATAACAACGCCACACATCACAGTTAGTCATGTGTATCTTAGATTATTTAAAACACCTATCTCGCCTATCTCACACGAGCAAGTATGCTTTACAAACGCAAACTAACAAGTTAACAGAGAAAAAGTAATTGACAAATGGAAATAAAGAATGTGAAAGTATGAAACTAAAAATGAACTTACCTTTGGTTTTAAGTAGACTTATAGCTACAAGAAATAATTTTATACAACAGAGACATAGTTAATCCACCGTTTTTTAAACTGAACTATAAAACTCATTTTATTTAAGTATTTAAGCTGGCAAAAATCTATGTATCGATGTGTTAATAAAAGATTTTTAAGTTTTTATTTTCTAAAACACAAACAAGCATACCACTATGTAATCACTAATGATGAATTAATTTTACACGATATTACGAATTTATATCGTTTAATTGCGTTGGTAAGTGCAGAAACTGTAGACATTTCTTTTTTAATAGTGTAAACTTCGTTGGTAATGGTGCAATTTCCGAATATGATATTTATGGTTACGTTATTGTTCAAGTTTATAAAGCAAGATTGAATAAAAAAAAAAAAAACA
>JARBDR010000344.1:0-111009 GCA_029721355.1 Tegillarca granosa | reverse complement strand
GAATTATACCCCTATTTTCGTAGAACTTCTCCGTTATTAGGTCATTCTATTTTCCTTTAAAAAATCAAAATTTTAATCTTAATCCCTTTAATAGTGAATAAATGATTATTTTATTAATTATATCTATAAAATACGTTGCTTAAGAAATTCGAAAATGTGTCTTCATACATGCATCAGCAAGGGCGGTAACTTCAAAACTAATATTGTAGCAGACGACGTAGAAGAAACACAAGACAGGAAACTGCAAGTCGGGTACTGGCACTGCCTTTTCCAAAATTGTTTTCCAATGTTACAGTTAATTTAACTTTTTTGACCCTAGATAAAAATAAGTCTTAATGCTACATATGTTGCTATGAATATAGATGAAAGGGAAAAATGTAGGATTGGAATGGGGATCAAACACAAGACTTGAAGCACTATGTAAGAGCTCTACCAGACCAAATAGTTTTGTATTCAATCACATTAGACACTACAGAAGGTTAACAAGCTTGACAAATGAGTCAGCAAAAGGAAAAATAAACAGTCTGACTTAATAGGATTAACATGGAACTCCAACACAACAGGCTACCATTACCAACTGAGCTGCCTGTAACATTTCAAACATAATAATGGCAACATATATTGTGAAAAAATAATTATCATAACTTAGACAAAATTTGTAATATTAACTTTTATATCCAGTTCTCTGTATCTTGTCAACAGCAACTAAGCAAGGCATATCAGTGGGTCAAAAATGACAAAATTTCCATCATCCTTTTTTGAAATCCCTCCCAATAAAAAGCTTCTCTTTTTGAATACTAACACAAACATACCCAACCTTCATGTCAATTTTCTTAATTTATGACCAATAATAGGTCCATTTCCATTTGGATGATAACCTAATTTTTTTCTAATTATTTGGGGAATTTTTAAATAAAATAAGTAAAAATTAAAATTTGTATGTTTCTATTTCTTAAATTTATTTTTTCCCAATAGATTTTTTCCAATATTGCATGAAATGATACATGTTGTCCCAAAGTCAAGGACTCCAAACCAAGTATCCAAAAGGGTACGTGTGTCAGACATGTCCAACCAGTTGTAGGGTGTAAATATATCTGTATTGCATTGAAAAGCTGATACACCCTTGGACAAGTTCTGAGACATCATTTACAGAAATTGTCATCCCACTGGTACAATACCCTGACACCTGGTGGGTCTAGTTACAGCAGCGTGAAATGAAGTGACTTGCTTGAGGTAACAACATGTGTTCTTGGCAGGATTTTACTGATCCAACCCTGGGTTTTTTGAGAATTTGCAAGCTAGTAATTGGCTCATGTGTCCATAAAATTATTAGATTTTATGATCTACATAGATCTCTGTGAACTCTGAAATAAAGATATTATATATCACAAAATACCTGTTAAATTTTATGTGCCATATGTGCACATTTCGGAAAATCATTCCTCATCAGTGACACCAGGGGTCCGAAAAGTTTGATAGATAAAAACATTATATAATACTTAGATTTTACAGGTTTTTAAAAATTATTATTTTACAGATGAGAATTAGATTGATAATAAACTAATTAACAGAATGCAGACTACAGAAGATCAAGTGGTGGAAGAAGAAACAGCTGGTGTTGAAGATGATGATGAGGTAACCCTACAGTCATGGTTATAAAGAGCTAAAACATAGTTTGTCTAACTTAGTATGACTGTTATTGTAAAACTATAAAATTTCTGTTATAAAAGTAATGGCTAAGATTCTTAATTATTGTAATTAAATATTCCTTAAAGTTATACACAGTGATGTTTATCTAGAATCGAGTCAGTCATTGTACAATTATTCACATAAATACATTCTAAGTTAGCTTTAAAAATTAGATACCACACAGTTGAGGCAGCATTGTAAAGATCACACGGTTTTTTACATATACATGTATTATCAAAATGTCATGTTCAGAATTTTGAATTTTTACTTGACATTTCGTTCTGCAAAAGTTCAAAATTCTGCACTTAGCATAAAATTCAACATAGTAGCATTATTATTTTAAAATATTAATTCCAATGTGAAGTGCATTTTTTAAGGCTTTTTTCTTGCAACATTTTATGTTACTGATACATTTTCTAACTCCATTTCAGGATTAAGAAAAAAATTGAGATAACCCATCTTGAAAGATAAAATTTGTCTTCATATGTAACCATTTTTATGATGTTAATGTATTATATTATATTGCATGTATATGGATTATATACGTTTTATTTTAGGAATCCTTGTTCCAAGATATGGACATGTTACAGAATCATGGGATTGTAAGTATCACATTATTTACTTTGTGTACACAAGCAAGTACATGTACATATATTTTTCTTTTTTATTACTTTTTCAGTAGATTTAGTTCTTTTTTTTTCTTTCTAATTTTATAAAGCATGAGTCTGTACAAATAGTATTGTTTTGAGTGAGATCATTGGTCAAAGTCAGACTGTTAGTCTAACTAAGTGAGATTATTGATCTGTCTATGTGAGACTATTGGTCAAAGTGAGATATGGTTCAACTATGTGAAAAAGTTGGTCAAAGTGAGACAATGGGTCAATGTGAGATAATTAATCTAACTGTGTGAGACTATTGGTCAGTGTGAGATTATTAGGGTCTAAGTGAGACAATGGGTCAATGTTAGATAATCTAACTGTGTGAGACTATTGGTCAGTGTGAGATTATCGGTCAAAGTAAGATTATTAGGGTCTAAGGGAGACAGTGGGTCAATGTGAGATTATTAATCTAACTGTGTGAGACTGTTGGTCAATGTTAGATTATCTGTCAAAGTAAGATTATAAGGGTCTAAGTGAGACAGTGGGTCAATGTGAGATTATTAGTCTAATTGAGTAAGACTGTTGGTCAATGTGAGATATTGGTCTAACTAAGTGAGACTGTTGGTCAATGTGAGATTATTAGTCTAAGTGAGACTGTTAGTCAATGTGAGATTATTGGTCTAACTAAGTGAGATTGTTGGTCTATGTGAGATTATTGGTCTAACTAAGTGAGATTGTTGGTCAATGTGAGATTATTGGTCAAACTAAGTGAGACTGTTGGTCAATGTGAGATTAGGGTCGTACTAAGTGAGACTGTTGGTCAATGTGAGATTATTAGTCTAACTAAGTGAGACTGTTGGTCAATGTGAGATTATTGGTCTAACTAATCGAGACTGTTGGGTCAGTGTGAGATTATTGGTCTTACTAAGTGAGACTGTTTGTCAATGTGAGATTATTAGTCTAACTAAGTGAGACTGTTGGTCAATGTGAGATTATTGGTCTAACTAAGTGAGATTGTTGGTCAATGTGAGATTATTGGTCTAACTAAGTGAGATTGTTGGTCAATGTGAGATTATTGGTCTAACTAAGTGAGATTGTTGGTCAATGTGAGATTATTGGTCAAAACTAAGTGAGACTGTTGGTCAATGTGAGATTAGGGTCGTACTAAGTGAGACTGTTGGTCAATGTGAGATTATTAGTCTAACTAAGTGAGACTGTTGGTCATGTGAGATTATTGGTCTAATTATGTGAGACTGTTGGTCAGTGTGAGATTATTGGTCTAACTAAGTGAGACTGTTGGTCAATATGAGATTATTGGTCTAAGTGAGACTGTTGGTCATGTGAGATTAGGGTCATACTAAGTGAGACTGTTGGTCAATGTGAGATTATTGGTCTAACTAAGTGGGGCTGTTGGTCAATGTGAGATTATTGGTCTAACTAAGTGAGACTGTTAGTCAATGTGAGATAAGGGTCGTACTTAGTGAGACTGTTGGTCAATGTGAGATTATTGGTCTAACTAAGTGAGACTGTTGGTCAATGTGAGATTATTGGTCTAACTAAGTGAGACTGTTGGTCAATGTGAGATTATTGGTCTAACTAAGTGAGATTGTTGGTCAATGTGAGATTATTGGTCAAACTAAGTGAGACTGTTGGTCAATGTGAGATTAGGGTCGTACTAAGTGAGACTGTTGGTCAATGTGAGATTATTAGTCTAACTAAGTGAGACTGTTGGTCAATGTGAGATTATTGGTCTAATTATGTGAGACTGTTGGTCAGTGTGAGATTATTGGTCTAACTAAGTGAGACTGTTGGTCAATATGAGATTATTGGTCTAAGTGAGACTGTTGGTCAATGTGAGATTAGGGTCATACTAAGTGAGACTGTTGGTCAATGTGAGATTATTGGTCTAACTAAGTGGGGCTGTTGGTCAATGTGAGATTATTGGTCTAACTAAGTGAGACTGTTAGTCAATGTGAGATAAGGGTCGTACTTAGTGAGACTGTTGGTCAATGTGAGATTATTGGTCTAACTAAGTGAGACTGTTGGTCAATGTGAGATTATTGGTCTAACTAAGTGAGACTGTTGGTCAATGTGAGATTATTTGTCTGTCTAAGTGAGACTGTTGGTCAATGTAAGATTATTGGTCTAACTAAGTGAGACTGTTGGTCAATTTGAGATTAGGGTCTAACTTAGTGAGACTGTTGGTCAATGTAAGATTGTTGGTCAATGTAAGATTATTGGTCTGTCTAAGTGAGACTGTTGGTCAATGTAAGATTGTTGGTCTAACTAAGTGAGACTGTTGGTCAATTTGAGATTAGGGTCTAACTTAGTGAGACTGTTGGTCAATGTAAGATTAGGGTCTAACTATTTTTGTCAGATTTTGTGTTTATATTTACATATTTGTGGTATTAATAATGACAATATAGTTTATATATAAATCAACAATGTACGTTATAAATTTAACAGAATGTTGCAGATATAAAGAAACTAAAGCAAGTTGGAATATGTACAATTAAAGTAAGTATCAAATAAAAATATTATATATGTTCCTTAATGATTCTTTCTTTTTTATCATATATAGACCCCATTTGTTTTGTTAGACTTGTTTATAACTAAGTAATTGATTCTTTGTCAGGAAAACAAAGTTTCAGTTTAAATAACTGTTTTTCTGTGAAAAATTTTTCTCTTAAATTGTTGTTTTAATAGATTGCATAAAACATATACTAGTATATTGAGAGACTTAGACTTATTAGGATTAATCTTATATAATGATATGTATATATTATTTAGGGAGTTCAGATGACAACAAGAAGAAGGTTATGTAATATCAAGGGAATTTCTGAAGCAAAAATGGAAAAAATAAAAGAAGCTGCTAATAAATTATGTGTATGTTTATTCTAATATAATTATTTTTGTAATACTTTAAAAAGACAAATGTGTAAATAATGCATAGATATCACAGGTTTCTTAAAGTTTACCATGGCAAGTTAAGCAGAATTGAAGGCCAACAATTTAAATAATTTAACTTCTGATAATAAAGAGTCAGATTTAACTGTTTAGTTTTGTGTTATACATTTAATATGTTTAAAAAGTTGAAATTCAATTTATGCATATTAATTTTTCATTTATGTTGACTGTCACTGATAACTTTATTTGATCAAATTTATTTTTCTAGGATCCTGGTTTTCTAACAGCTTTAGAATATGCAGATAAAAGAAAACAAGTTTTCAGAATTTCAACTGGAAGTCAAGAATTGGAGTAATTATATTTTATTTACCAACATATTTTACTGGTAGATTTATAATCAAAAGTAGTTTTTAAGTTTTTGATAAAGAATAACTTACACATTAAGTTGAAGTGCTTTTTGCAATTCAGTTTTAGTTGGTCAAACTTTATGTAATTTAGATGACACACAATTAAAAATGATCAGTTAGGGATTTTAATCTCATTTTGCACTGCACTAGTGTAAAAAATCATTTATTTTATAGCCATTAGGCAAGTTATCAAGGAACAATATGAAAAGTTTTTTTTAAAAGAAAATACATTTGGCTGTTGTTTTATCATGTATTCTAATGTACTTAGAGATATTACTAAATATTTGAAGATATCAAAAACACAGCTGCCTGTATTAATTATTACTTATAGTGAACATGAAATAATTGTTGACTTTTATTAGTTCTCTTTTGGACTTTTAGTAAGCTAATGGGAGGAGGAATGGAAAGTATGGCAATCACAGAAGCTTTTGGAGAATTTAGAACAGGAAAAACACAATTATCTCACACACTCTGTGGTAGGAAGGATTATCTTTTCCAATATTCTTTCTTTGCCTGTCTGGATTTTCTTGACTTTTATGAATGGTTATAAATAATAATCTATATTACATCATTATCATCTGAAGGGTAGTAAATTTTCATACATATTATTTGGTTACATATTACATAAACCCACTGTTTGTTTGGTTGTCAGTTGCATTACATCTGACAGATTATTTAGTTACAGATTGCATACAGTAAAGGTGTTTGAGAAAGAAAACCTAGAAAACCTTTCATCTGGAAAATAGAAAAGTAAATTACATGTGGTGAAGTCAAGTATACATTAAAAATTAATGGACTGGTCTTATATAGTTAAGTTTTATTTTCTGAAAGAAGTCTTCATTGGTATGTCATATGTTTATTATTTATTTTTCCATTATTTACTGGAAAATTTATACATTCATGCAGTGAGTGTTTTAAATTTGTCAATTTCTTTTTTAATTAACTGCTTCAGATTTACTTGGTGAATGGTAACTGTTTGTACTATGGTATGTCCCTCTGCTTGTCCTTTCTGACAGTCCTGTTTGTTGTTTGTACTATGGTATGTCCCTCTGCTTGTCCTTTCTGACAGCCTGTTTGTTATTTGTACTATGGTATGTCCCTCTGCTTGTCCTTTCTGACAGCCTGTTTGTTGTTTGTATTATGGTATGTCACTCTGCTTGTCCTTTCTGACAGCCTGTTTGTTGTTTGTACTATGGTATGTCCCTCTGCTTGTCCTTTCTGACAGCCTGTTTGTTGTTTGTACTATAGTATGTCCCTCTGCTTGTCCTTTTTGACAGCTTGTATGTTGTTTTTACTGTTTGTTTGTTCCTCTGCTTGTCCTTTTTGACAACCATGTTGTTGTTTGTACTGTTTGTATGTTCCTCTGCTTGTCCTTTTTGACAACCTTGTTGTTGTTTGTACTGTTTGTATGTTCCTCTGCTTTTCCTTTTTACAACCATGTTGTTGTTTGTACTGTTTGTATGTTCCTCTGCTTGTCTTTTCTGACAGCCATGTTGTTGTTTGTACTGTTTGTATGTTCCTCTGCTTGTCCTTTCTGATAGCCATGTTGTTGTTTGTATGTTCCTCTGCTTGTCCTTTTTGACAACCATGTGTTTGTTTGTACTGTTTGTATGTTCCTCTACTTGTCCTTTTTGACAACCATGTTGTTGTTTGTACTGTTTGTATGTTCCTCTGCTTGTCCTTTCTGACAGCCATGTTGTTGTTTGTACTGTTTGTATGTTCCTCTGCTTGTCCTTTTTGACAACCATGTTGTTGTTTGTACTGTTTGTATGTTCCTCTGCTTGTCCTTTTTGACAACCATGTTGCTGTTTGTACTGTTTGTATGTTCCTCTGCTTGTCCTTTCTGACAGCCATGTTGTTGTTTGTACTATGGTATGTTCCTCTGCTTGTCCTTTCTGACAACCATGTTGTTGTTTTTACTGTTTGTTTGTTCCTCTGCTTGTCCTTTCTGACAGTCTGTTTGTTATTTGTACAGTTTGAATGTTCCTCTGCTTGTCCTTTCTGACAGCCTGTTTGTTGTTTGTATTATGGTATGTCCCTCTGCTTGTCCTTTCTGACAGCCTGTTTGTTGTTTGTACTATGGTATGTCCCTCTGCTTGTCCTTTCTGACAGCCTGTTTGTTGTTTTTACTGTTTGTTTGTTCCTCTGCTTGTCCTTTTTGACAACCATGTTGTTGTTTGTACTGTTTGTATGTTCCTCTGCTTGTCCTTTTTGACAACCATGTTGTTGTTTGTAATGTTTGTATGTTCCTCTGCTTTTCCTTTTTACAACCATGTTGTTGTTTGTACTGTTTGTATGTTCCTCTGCTTGTCTTTTCTGACAGCCATGTTGTTGTTTGTACTGTTTGTATGTTCCTCTGCTTGTCCTTTCTGACAGCCATGTTGTTGTTTGTATGTTCCTCTGCTTGTCCTTTTTGACAACCATGTGTTTGTTTGTACTGTTTGTATGTTCCTCTACTTGTCCTTTTTGACAACCATGTTGTTGTTTGTACTGTTTGTATGTTCCTCTGCTTGTCCTTTCTGACAGCCATGTTGTTATTTGTACTGTTTGTATGTTCCTCTACTTGTCCTTTTTGACAACCATGTTGTTGTTTGTACTGTTTGTATGTTCCTCTGCTTGTCCTTTTTGACAACCATGTTGCTGTTTGTATGTTCCTCTGCTTGTCCTTTCTGACAGCCATGTTGTTGTTTGTACTATGGTATGTTCCTCTGCTTGTCCTTTCTGACAACCATGTTGTTGTTTTTACTGTTTGTTTGTTCCTCTGCTTGTCCTTTCTGACAGTCTGTTTGTTATTTGTACAGTTTGTATGTTCCTCTGCTTGTCCTTTCTGACAGCCTGTTTGTTGTTTGACTATGGTATGTTCCTCTGCTTGTCCTTTCTGACAGCCTGTTTGTTGTTTGTACTATGGTATGTCCCTCTGCTTGTCCTTTCTGACAGTCTGTTTGTTGTCTGTACTATGGTATGTTCCTCTGCTTGTCCTTTCTGACAGCCTGTTTGTTGTTTGTACTATGGTATGTTCCTCTGCTTGTCCTTTCTGGCAGTCTGGTAACTGTTTGTACTATGGTATGTCCCTCTGCTTGTCCTTTCTGACAGCCTGTATGTTGTTTGTACTATGGTATTGTAACAAAGCCGAGTATGGAACCACAGAGATATCCTGTAACTCAGATGAAAAACCAACACAGTGTTTACACATTACATACCACATTTATTATCAACATATATTCATACTAACAGAGTGACTCAATTGTACCAAAAAAAATCAATATACATTCAAATTGTTCACATTTACATAATATAAATAGTATTCCACACAGTGCTTTGGTGGTTACTAGAATGCTGTTTTATAACAGGCTTAAACTATAGGTCAAAAGACCCTGTTCCACTGTCCATTGGGAACACAATATTGCATACACAAGTCCATCTGTTGCACAATTACACCAGTCCATCGGTTGAGCAACTACACCAGTGCATCGGTTGAACAATTTCACCTTTGTACCAGTTCTTTAATTAAACAATGTCACCATTTCACAATAACACAACAATATCATTCATAAATCACGTCAATATATATACTGTAAATACGTTCTTCTCTATAAGTCTGTTAATGTTATTTACACACAATTACTGCTTATCCTTCACAAAACAATATTCAGAAAAACAGGTTACTCCACTTTGACTACAAAATAACAAATTGAAAAGCACTTTGCAGAGTCTAGCACAGGTATTAAGAATTATCTCAAAAATATACACAAAAAATATACACAAATACAGATTAAAAACTACATTTCAAAAAGTTGCATAACACAATTGAAAATAATTATAAACTCACCCTCAGGCAGTCAATTATAACCCTCTATGTCAAAAACAATTCCACTACCAGTCAATACATTCACCAATAAACATGTGCTCATCTCTCAGGTGTGATACCTGTAATTCTCTCCTCTAATTAAGTCAAGCCTAAAATAACTACCCTTAAAATAAGTGACCATGTGCAGTATTAAAAAACACCCCAGTATAAAAAACACCCCATTAACATAACATCACTTGTAACATTTTCCCCCTTCCTGAAGAAAAATGTGACACATTTTTAATTACACCTAACATTTTATATCATCAACATTAACTTTCAGGTATCCTGCTGAGATAATCTGCTCCAACATTCATTCTTCCTGGAATACTTTTGATTCTCATGCGATACGGCTGAAGTAAGAGTGCCCAACGCATTATTCGTGCATTAGCCACTTTTTTGTTAGTAAGACACGTTAAAGGCTGATGATCAGTTTCTACAATAAAATCATTTCCAATCAAGTACTGTGTAAACTTGTTTACACCCCAAACTAACGCTAAGCATTCCTTTTCTACTATAGAATAACGCTTTCTCTGGGCAACAGTTTCCTACTTGCATAGGCAACTGGGTGTAAAATACTATCTGTTTCTTGTAACAAAACAGCCCCTATTCCTAAATCCGATGCATCAGTCCTAGTGTGAACTCTTTATCCAAGTCTGGCAAATGCAAAATAGGTTCAGATGTCAAGAGTTTCTTCACGGTCATGAAAGCATTTTCTTGCGCATTAGTCCATACGACCTTATTTGGCATACCTTTTTTAGTGACATCCGTTAGTGGCACAGCAATTGAAGCAAAGTTGAGAATAAATTTCCTATAATAACTCGCAAGACCATTGAATGATTTCACCTGCCGTTTAGTCACAGGACGTGGAGCCTGTCGTATTGCTTCAATTTTATCTGGATGAGGACTCAACAAATCGTTCCCAACGATGTGACCTAAACATTCCAGTTTTTGAAAAGCAAAGAAACACTTAGTCGGTCTAGCTGTCAAGTTTGCTGCTTTCAAACGACGTAGGAGTTCTCTCAGTATGAATAAATGCTCAGTCCAAGTTTTTGTATAAACAAGAATATCGTCCAAGAAATTGTCTATTTGTTCCATACCATTCAATAATTTCCTCATTAGTCGACTAAACGTCATAGGCGCATTTACAAGACCAAAACCCATGACCTTGAATTGAAATAATCCAAATGGTGTTGAAAACGCACTCTTCCTCTTAGAAGTCTCTGTAAGAGGCACTTGCCAATAACCTTTACTTAGGTCGAGTTTGCTGTAGAACTGACAGCCTGTTAATTTAGTAAATAAATCATCCATCAATGGCATTGGTTCAGCATCGTATACTGTCACTTTGTTTAATTGACGAAAGTCCAAAATCAATCTATATGTCGAATCCTTTTTTCGCAATAGAATTACCAGAGACAATAATCAGATTCTGATGGTTCTATAACATCCATTGCCAACATCTTGTCTATCTCTTTTCTAATTAAATCACGTGTCTGATATGGTACAGGATAAGGTTTAACTCTTATAGGATCATCCGTTACTGTTCGTATATCATGAACTGCCATATTAGTCCTTCCAGGTAAATCAGTAAGTACACCACTGTACTCATCCAACAAACTTGTTAATTCTTTTCTCTGTTCTACTGTTAACTTCTCTGATATGTGTACATCTGAAACTGTTTCTGTCGATTCCAATTGTAATATATTAAGTGGATTCTTCTCTAACAAATCCATTTGACCATCTTCACTGTCTTCATATGTCTCCTCAATAACTGATATACCAACACATGCCAAAATTCCAAAATGTCCTAATTCACCTACAGTTGAACACTCATCACACTCGACATATCTTTTAACATGTTAACATGGAACATCTTGATTTTTCCAGATACATTAATTTTATAATCCAATTGTCCGACTCTATCTACTATCTCAAATGAACCCTTCCACTGGAGTTGTAATTTATTCCGTTTCATTGGTAACAACAACAAAACCTTATCTCCTACTTTCATTTGTCTTTCTTTTGTGTTTTTGTTGTAGTTACGAGTCTGTTTTAACTTTGCAGATTTTAAATTCACATGTGCTAATTCGCAAGTGTTCTCCAATCTGTCACGCAAATCGAGTACATACTGGTATGTTGATTTTACTTCAGGATCAGTTACATCTTTAGTCCATAGTTCCCTTAATATTCGCAAAGGTCCTCTTACTGTATGTCCAAATAATAGCTCAAATGGCGAAAATCCCAAACTTTCTTGAGGTACTTCTCTGTACGCAAATAACAAAGCACTTATATACCAATCCCAATTCTTAGGTTGTTCTGAACACATCCGGCGTAACATTTGTTTAAGCGTTCCGTTAAACTTTTCAACGAGTCCATTGCATGCAGGATGATAGGGCGTTGTAGTCAACTGTTTTATAGATAATAACCGACTGACTGCTTGCATAACTTCTGACGTAAATTGTGACCCACGATCTGACAAAATTTCTCTTGGTACGCCTACCCTACTAAAAATGTCGACTAGAGCTTCGGCAACGTCAACCGTTTCTATACGTTTTAAAGCCACAGCTTCAGGGTACCGAGTTGCATAATCTACTACAGTTAAAATGTATTTATGTCCACGATCTGATGCTGGATACAATGGTCCAATAAGGTCAACAGCAATTCTCTCAAATGGTTGATCTATTATAGGCATGTCACCAAGTGGTGCTTTTCGATTATATCCTTTGTGTACTGTACGCTGACAAATATCACATGACTTACAAAACCGCGTTATTTCAGACTGATAACCAGGCCAGAAGAATTCTAACATTACTCTATCTATAGTCTTAGCAATTCCTAGATGTCCTGCCATTAATGAATCGTGAGCTAGTCTCATCACTGATTCTCGGTATTGCTTTGGAACAACCAGTTGATTTTGTTTTCCATTCTTAGAGGTAACCTCTCTGTATAACAAATTATTCCATTCCACAAATCTTGACTTTTTTCCATAGCGACTCTCTTTGACGTTATTACTCTTAGCTAGCTTCCAAATTGGTTTAAATTTCTCATCCTCTCTCTGAGCTTTTTGAATTTTTTCCGGGTCTACTTCACTCTCAGACGCAGCTGGTACTGACAAATGACCGGATGTATGGTTTTTACTTTTCATTCCACGTGTTTCAACTGCATATATTACCGGATCCACCCATTCTTCACTTGGTTTATCTGGAGCTAAAGCACCTGGTACATTTCCAATTATAACATCATAAAGTGGATTGTCTAAACACCATACATTAGTAGAACCTTTATAAAATGGAGAATCTATATTCACTTTAGCTACTTGTACACTAATCTCGCTACCGTCAACTAACTTACATGTTTGGATCATGTCTAACATATCATTCTCCTTAATTAAACTCTTTTTCACCACAACACCACTACAACCAGTGTCTCTCAAAACTGAAACTTTAGTCTCTCCTAAACGTCCGTACTTTACTGGCATATGCTCAAGCAAATTTGAAGTAATGTTACTTGTTTGGGACTCACAACTTTTAGCTTGAGTATTTATTTCATCTTCTAGGTTCTCGGATTTCACTGCAGATATCTTCATCGGACCTGCTTTACCACTTTTGATTTTCTTTGGACATCTTACAGCTAGATGATCAGAACTGTCACATATAAAACAACGTCTGATGTTATCTTGTTGTCTTGTTTGTTTATTTGCGTTGACTTCTGCCTGTGATGGTCTATCTTTATTTCCAGTACTATTACTGCCAAATTGTCCATGAGGCAGATTTCGACGCATGAAATTGCGTTGTTTATTTGAAAACATAGCTGCAGTTCCCCTACGTGCCTCTATATATTTATCAGCTAAAGCTGTCATTTCGTTTATATTAGCTGGTGTTCGTTCACGTAGAAAAAGTTCTAATTCAGTATTACAACTTGACAACAACTGTTCCCTCAATATCAAATCCCTCAGTTCGTTGTATTCCTTATTACAATTAGCTAATTCGATCCAACGGGTGAAATAGTTATTAATTCTCATCGCATACTGAGTAAATGTTTCACCTTCTTCAGCTCGACTGTCACGGAACTTTTTACGAAAACCATCTTCAGTACATTCAAACCACTTCAACAGTGCAACTTTAAGGTCTTCATATTTCAAAGCATGTTCAGGGGCTAACCTAGAGAATACATCCAATGCTTTTCCCTTAAGTAACGTACTCAAACCTACTGCCCAATTGTCCACAGACCAACCCTGAGCATTTGCAAAAGTTTCAAAACGTCTTAAATATGCATCCATGTCATCTTTTGTCTCATCAAAAACAGGTATTTTGGGACTATATTTAAAACCAATTGCGCTCATTGATTTCTCTTTTTCCTCTTTAACCCCTACCTCTTTTTCTTTCTCTAAAACTTCTAGTTTCATCCTATATTCTTTCTCTTTTTGAAGTGCTTGTTGTTGAGAAAAATCTAATTCCATTGTCATTCTCTCTTTTTCTGCCTGGATTTCCATCATTATTTGTTTTTGTTGTTCAATCCTCATCCTGTCTTGTCGTTCTCTAGCTCTCTCCTCCCTATCTTTATTTTGTTGCTCTTTTACATAATCTTGCAAATCTGTCCCAGTGAGATTTAATTCATTAGCCATAGACACAAGCTCATTAAACCTATCCATGTTTGCTTTACACACAAAACACCCCTTATAAAATTTGCAAAAATAACCCAAAAATTAATATAACAAATAGACTTTCCTGAGGTCAAACAATATACCCAATACACTACATCACATTGCATTACATTTGTATCACTAAAATAACATTGCTATTTTTTATCTGAATATGAGATGCCTCTGTGTTCAATAGTTTGTACTAATTGCTAGTGTATCTTAAACACTTTAAGACTAACGGGAAGAATCCCACCGCTGCCACCATAAATGTAACAAAGCCTAGTATGGAACCACAGAGATATCCTGTAACTCAGATGAAAAACCAACAGTGTTTACACATTACATACCACATTTATTATCAACATACATTCCTACTAACAGAGTGACTCAATTGTACCAAAAAACAAAAAAACAATATACATTCAAATTGTTCACATTTACATAATATAAATAGTATTCCACACAGTGCTTTGGTGGTTACTAGAATGCTGTTTTATAACAGGCTTAAACTATAGTCAAAAGACCCCGTTCCACTGTCCATTGGGAACACAATATTGCATACACAAGTCCATCTGTTGCACAATCACACCAGTCCATCGGTTGAGCAACTACACCAGTCCATCGGTTGAACAATTACACCTTTATACCAGTTCTTTGATTAAACAATGTCACCATTTCACAATAACACAACAGTATCATTCATAAATCACGTCAATATATAAACTGTAAATACGTTCTTCTCTATAAGTCTGTTAAATTTATTTACACACAATTACTGCTTATCCTTCACAAAACAATATTCAGAAAAACAGGTTACTCCACTTTGACCTCAGGCAGTCAATTAAAACCCTCTAAGTCAAAAACAATTCCATTACCAGTCGATACAATCACCAGTAAACATGTGCTCATCTCTCAGGTGTGATACCTGTAATTCTCTCTCTAATTAAGTCAAGCCTAAAATAACTACCCGTAATAAGTGACCATGTGCAGTATTAAAAAACACCCTATTAACATAACATCACTTGTAACATCTTCTTGATTTTATTAAATCTTTATTTCAAGCGCTCTGCATCACATGCTGCAACTGCATTTTAACAAATAAGTGCCCAGGTTTAGAGGTCAAAAATTGCCGTCCAAATTAGAGGAAATTTAAAAATTATTAAAATTTAAAAATTACGGTGTCCGAAAACATACAGGGTAAGAATACATAGAAGAATTACGGTATTTCAAAACCTGGTTATGTCTGAATTTTTTAAGTTGATATTTTATGGCCTGCTATGACAGGCTTATTTTTATTTGCTTTTGGAATTGTGATTTAGACATGTTTTTGTTTTTGTTTACTTTGTCTTTAGGGATTGTAATTTGGACATGGACTGGTATGTTCGTGTTTGATTAGACTGGATTAACAAACAACTCTTCTGGGTCTGTCATGCTGTACTGGCTGTATTTAGTGTAATTAAGAACAAGAGGCCCATGGGCCTTAACGCTCACCTGAATATATGTCCAATATTGTTTGCAAAGTGCAATAGATAATATATTAAGTACAGAAACTTTAAAAGTTAAGAACTCCCACAAAACTTAATCATAAATATATCCACTCACATTTCATTTATATGTATCTTATATAATATGCATGAAGTAACTGTAGTGCAATGAATAATTTCCAAATCATTAATCAATTTCAGTTTACTTATGCAGCTATGTCCTTGACCTTTCATGACCTCGAATCATATATGATTGTCATGTCAATACCTACAATATTCTAATATACATGCCTATGCATGAAATTAATAGCTTTCAAGATAATTAATAATTTTAGTATTCCTATGTTGATATGACCTTGACCTTTCAACATATAACCTTAAACCATATATCAAAATGATCATATTCGCAATACCTACAATATTCTAATATACATGCCTATACAAAACGTTGATAGTTTTCAAGATAATAAGCAATTTAAGTTTTCTTTTGCAGCTGTGACCTTGACCTTTCAACATATGACCTCGAACCATATATCAAAATGATTGTTGTTGCAATACCTACAATATTCTAATATACATGCCTATACAAAAACTTTAGTTTTTAAGATAATTAGCAATTTAAGTTTTCTTCTGCATTTTTTTCTACCTCCTGTTAGTTTGGTGGCCAGTGTGGCCCTCTGAAGTGATGGACTGACAATATGTGGCCGTATAAAGTCCATCCGAGGGAATCTGGGGTGAGGTTTCCCAAAGGATCATGGGAAACTCAAGAATAACAGTGGAGGAATGTAGCGGTCTGGGTAGCTCAGTTGGTAGAGCACTCGCCTGTAGTGCGGGAGGTTCCGGGTTCGATCCCCGGTCCAACCCTGCATTTTTCTCCCTCCTGTTACAAACATATGACCTTGAACCATATATCAAAATGATCGTCATGTCAATACCTACAATATTCTAATATACATGCCTATACAAATAGTTAATAGCTTTCAAGATATAGTGACAAATATATAATTTTTAGCAGTTTCCTCACTCAGTGCCTTACAATTTCCCCATTTTGAGCCCCATGGCTACCATTTGTGTAAATCTGAAAATAGATGATCTAAGGATGTTTTAAATGAAATAACTAAGTTATATCTTTTGTAGTTTCAGAGGAGAAGATTTTTAAAGTTTTTCACTATTTCTCCCCTTATGGGGCCCCAAGGGGACATAACTCTTTCATCTGTGCAAATCTGAAAGGGCTTTACCGAGGCATGATGATTACCAAGTTTCATTAAATTTGGCCCAGTGGTTTTGAAGGAGAAGATTAAAATGTAAAAAGTTTAAGCACGACAGACGACAAACGACGAACAACGTACGATGCACCATGCAAAACGGACGAAGATGTATAGCAATAGCTCATCTAAGCTTTCACCTCATGTGAGCTAAAAACTACAGGCACCAAATTGAACAAATTTTGTCCTTCTGCTATATATGTAATTTCAAGCGGCCCTCAATTTTGCTACTAAAATGGTGGCCAAATTGACCTGGAATTGTGTCTGGCGACCTAAAATTTGTAAATGGTGGCCAGCTTGTCCACTTCAAATTTGAACTTTTGTGACTAGAGAACAGATATTATTTCTGCGTTACAGAATTTTCATGGTACTGTTGCAATATAATGATACTGTTCAGGCAATATAATGGACACTTTACATCATCATTATTGTTATAAATAACACTAATGTAAGTGATTGTAAGTCAATTTTAAAAATGTGCATTTTTGTTTTCCATAACTAAAAGTTGCCTAAATTTTTCATCATTTGGAAGAAAAGATTGCCTGCCCACTTGGAATTTCCATTGGCCACCAGAAAATTAAAATTGATGGCCAGCTGGCCACTTAGTTTTGAAACCCACTTTGAGGGCTGGCAATCTCCTACTGGCCTTTTGGTTTAACAAAAATATGTCTGAAGGTTTTACTACTTTAGGTCACTGTGACCTTGAATGTAGGTTAATGTCAACGGATTTCGCAAACTTGAAAGACTTTTGCACAAGTAAGATCCACATTAAATTTTACTGTCACTGGGTCACTGGTTCTGAAGAAGAAGTCATTTAATTTAAAAGTTTACGGATGACAGCAGTGATACATATACATTTTCTATGCACATGTGTGTCATTTATTACATTTTATTAATTTTTTTTATAAATATTTCCTATTTATGTAACTTTGTCATACCTAAATTCTATTCTTGGTTTGGTACCTAATCCAGTTGACATTCTGTGCATAACAAATTTCATACTGTTTGCTAGTCAGTCAGTTTGTTTGGCAATTTGTAACATTTTTGTCGAACCCATCAGTAGCATATTTAAGGAATGACATTGTTTTGGGGGCACTTCATGCTAGTATGAAACTGGGTGTTCCGGGTACAAATTGCATGAAGAGCGAAGCTAGCATGAAGTGCCCCCAAAACAATGTCATTTCTTATATTTACAATTTATTTCTTCCATCTAATCTGCTATGTGGACTTAAAACTATTACTACATTTCATTTTTGTTAATTTACTACCACCGTTTGTTTTAATGCATCGTGGAACCCGTCTATCGCATCTCCAAAAAGGATGACGTCATTGATAATTGGGATGACGTCATTGATAAGTAGGATTACAGGTGACCCCGCCTATTTCCATTGATCAAAAAATAACTAATCCGTTTTAAATGGAATACATTTGTTTTAAAAACAGAAATAAACGATTAAATTTTTAAAATATTTAACCGTTACATTTGCATATTTAAATTTAAAGTAAAGTTTGAAAAAGGAGAATTAGAAAATACACCAGAAGTGTGGGAACTTACTTGTCGTGTAAGGGTATGTGACGTATTGACGTATTGGTGATGACGTGGTACTGTTTGATCAGTTCAAAAAGGTCAAACATACGTTTTCATAGCCGTATAAAGCCAATTTTCGATAATGTTGATAAATAGCTTTCATAGGCGGAAAGTGGGTGCTATTGTAAATATAGGTCTATATTGGTAAATAAATACCTGAATATAAAGCATTTGCAAACTTGTAAATCCAGATATTGGAGACTGGCAATTCAACTGACATGTTACATTTTTTCCATCCACACTAATTTTTATACCATTACCAAAAGATGCTAAAATAAAATCAATATATATTCATTACATAATTACTGATAGTTAACTTAAGTTAACTTTCTCTCAAAGGAAAAATGAACAAATGTTTGAAAAGGTGTAATATCACAAAAGATCACTTCCGGAATAAACATGTAAGTATTGAATCTTAAAATCCATAATCACTGATCATTTGAAAGATCTAGACTATTCAAGTAAACAACAAGAGCAAGGTTATTAAAACCAGTGAAACAGAATGGTCAATGAAATAATTTGCGAGTTGATTTTTCATTTTGTGAGTTCACAAAAAAGTCACTCGCAAAAATTTCAAGTTGAAAAACAAGAGGCCCATTGGTCTTAACGCTCACCTGAGGATATGTCCAAAATTGTTTCCAAAGTGCAATAGACAATATATTCAGTACAGAAACTTTACAACTTTTCTCAAGTTAAGAACTGTCACAAAACTAAATATATCCAGTAACATAACTGTAGTGCAATAAATAATTTCCAAATCAATAACCAATTTCAGTATACTTTTGCAACTATGTCCTTGACCTTTGAACATATATGACTTTGAACCATATATGATCGTCATGTCAATACCTACAATATTCTAATATACATTGCCTATACAAAAAGTTAATAGTTTTCACGATAATTAGCAATTTAAGTCTTCTTTTGCAGCTGTGACCTTGATCTTTCAACATATGACCTTGAACCATATATCAAAATGATTGCCATGTTAATACCTACAATATTCTAATATACATGCCTATACAAAAAGTTAATAGTTTTCAAGATAATTAGCAATTTCAGACTTCTTTTGCAGCTGTGACCTTGACTTTTCAACATATGACCTTGAACCATATATCAAAATGATCATTGTCACAATACCATCAATATTCTAATATTCATGCCTATACAAAAAGTTAATAGTTTTCACGATAATTAGCAATTTAAGTCTTCTTTTGCAGCTGTGACCTTGACCTTTCAACATATTACCTTGAATCATGTATCAAAATGATCGTCATATCAATACCTACAATATTCTAATATACATGCCTATACAAAAAGTTAATAGTTTTCAAGATAATAGGCAATTTAAGTTTTCTTCTGCAGCTATGACCTTGACCTTTCAACATATGACCTTGTACCATATATCAAAATGATTGTCATGTCAATACCAACAATATTCTAATATACATGCCTATACAAAAAGTAAATAGTTTTCAAGATAATTAGCAATTTAGTATACAAGGTCACTGTGACTTTGAACTAAGGTCAAAGGCAAATCTATTCAGAAACTTTGTAGAAATCTAAATGCTGATTCCATATATGAAGTTTTATGTCTATAGGCCTTTTGGTTCATAAGAAGAAGTTATTTTTAGCATTTTTATATACAAAGTCACTGTGACCTGAACTAAGGCCAAGGTCAAATCTATTCGCAAACTTTGTAAAACTTAACATGCTGATTACATATATATTCAATTTGGAGATTCTAGGTCTTTTGGTTTATCACAAGAAGTCATTTTAGTGATTTTCCACCTAAGATCACATTTTCTGCCATTGTGACCTTGAACTTGAATCAAGGTTAACAATTTTTTGCAAACTATAAATGGCATTTCTTGTAAACCATTCCACCCAAGTTTCATCAAAATCTGTTGAGTGGTTCAGAAGAAGAAGTTGTTTAAGTAAGTTATGGACACACGCACGCACGCACATACACACGTCGCATCATACCAGGTGAGCTAAAAATCTGAAATTCTAACCCGGAAGTGACAGTTTACTGAGCCAGTACACAGATATTGACTACTACCCAAGTTACGTTATCTTGGCATCAGATGAACAAGTTGATACTCTGTCCTTTTATTGTCAAACACCATGCGAGAAAACAATATATCAAATATTGAAGCCAATAAGTTTCATTGAGAAACACTGCTGGTTAATCATTAACTTTCT
The DNA here is from genome assembly GCA_029721355.1 of Tegillarca granosa. NCBI lineage: Eukaryota > Metazoa > Mollusca > Bivalvia > Arcoida > Arcidae > Tegillarca > Tegillarca granosa. The sequence continues at coordinate 90,376 of JARBDR010000344.1, read as the reverse complement.
TTCTATGAACAGATTTTTTATTCAACTTTGCACAAATGTACACCAACATGAGATAATGTTTTCCACACTAAATTTACTATCAGTCCATAATTGTTTGTCATATACATATTGGAGAACATAATTCTATATTTATACAAAATCTTTAAAAAATATCAAAAATCCATGTAACATTTACTGACCTAATTGGTGAAAAATTACCACTTACTCAAAAGGTTTATTTAATTCTGTGCATATAGCAATGTTTTAATGTTTTCAATAAGATAACATATTCACTTTGTCCAAAATATCCCTAAAGCACCTTCCTAGTTTACAATTTAGGATATTATGTCTATATTTGAATATTCATGATGATTACCCCTTGAAAAATCTGAAACATGACGCCCAATAGGGCCTGTGATGCTCAACTGGCTGCATATGTAAGACAATGTTTGTTTTTGATTGTAATGCTGTTTAATGTTCAACTCAAGAAAATTTCACTTGTATGGAGACTGTCAGTTTTGGAAATGGTGGAGGACACTGGAGTATCAGAGAAAACCACCACCAAGCAGCAAGTTAACTGACAAACTTTCAAAGATGAAGTGCTAGTGCCAATGGGGTTATGCGCAATGTCAGGGGTGAGAGGCCCTGTGATCATAACATCAAATGCTTAAGACCACTCGGACATTGTGGTCCCTGTAAGACAACGCGATGTGGTTACCATAATTGGTTCATCAGCTAAAGATGGCAAATAAATTGAGCTTATGACCATTTTTGCTTCAATGAAGCCTACTTTGCAACAAACACATGCAGGCATGCTTCGCTATGCCATAAACTCAGCTGGGTTTAGCCAGTTGAGCTTAGAATGGATCCACAATGGCTATTTTTGTTTTTGTTTTTTTATTACTAGTAACGATGGGCATCTTGGAATGGTACAAACTTTTTTCAGGCCGATGTAGGAACCTTCCACACGAAATTTGGTTCCAATTCGCAAAGAGGTTTAGAGGAAAAGTTTTTTACTAAATATTACACCTAATTTGCATATTTCTTGAAAATGGGGTCAATAAAAATTTTCTCATAAAAATAAACATTATATATTTTGAATCCCACACAGTTTACTTTCTATATTTAAAATTTGAGCTCAATTGGTGGAAAAAAGGATCCACAATGGCCTTTTTTGTTTTTGTTTTTGTTTTTTTTTTCTTCTATTTTTAGTTACGAGGGCAATCTTTGATGTCAGGCGGGGTTGCCTGGTACAACCTTTAGTCAGGCCGACATAGGGACCTTCCACACAAAATTTCATTCCAATTGGCCCAGTGATTTCAGAGGAGAAGATTCTAAGAAGATTTTGCTAAATATTATACCTAATATGCATAATTCTTGAAAATCAGGTCAATGAAAAATTTCCCACAAAAACCGGTTACATATGTTGAATCCCTCACGATATACTTTGTATATTTCAAATTTGAGCTTAGTTCATTGAAAAATGGATCCACAAGGCCATTTTAGTGTTTTTTCTATTTATAGTAACGGCGGCCAACCTGTTATATATGTTGAATGTCCCGCTATCTACTCTCTACATTTCAAATTTGAACAAGAGGCCCAAAAGGGCCTGTGGAGCTCAACTGACAAAAATGGTTCTTGTGCCTTCATTTATATAAACTCAGTACAGGGACTTGAGCTGACGTTAAATGCTAAATATAAAAGCTGTAGGCCTTACAGTTTCAGAGAAGAATATTTTGAAATTTGACTTCCCATATAAGTATATGTAGATATATGTGCCCCTTGGTGGGACCAAAAATGGACCGGGGGCTACCATTTGTACAAACCTATATAAACCTGATATTAACTGCCAAATATGAAAGCTTAAGGCTTCATGGTTTCAGAGAAGAAGATTTTCAAAGTTGATATCCCATTATAAGCCATATATGCATATGCAGATATATGGACCCCTTGGGTGGGGCCGAAAATGGACAGAGGGCCACCATTTGTACAAACTTGGTAAAGGGGCTCAAGCTGATATTAACTGCCAAATATGAAAGCTTAAGGCTTCATGGTTTCAGAGAAGAAGATTTTCAAAATTGATATCTCATTATAAGCCATATATGCATATGCAGATATATGGACCCCTTGGGTGGGGCTGAAAATGGACCAAGGGCCACCATTTGTATAAACTTGGTAAAGGGCCTCAAGCTGATATTAACTGCCAAATATGAAAGCTTAAGGCTTCATGGTTTCAGAGAAGAAGATTTTCAAAGTTGATTTTCCATTATAAACCATATATGCATATGCAGATATATGGACCCCTGGGGTGGGGCCAAAAATAGACCGGGGGCCACCATTTGTACAAACTTGGTAAAGGGGCACAAGTTGATATTAACTGCCAAATATGAAAGCTTAAGGCTTCATGGTTTTAGAGAAGAAGATTTTCAAAGTTGATTTTTAATTATAAGCCATATATGCATATGCAGATATATGCACCCCTGGGGTGGGGCCAAAAATAGACCGGGGGCCACCATTTGTACAAACTTGGTAAAGGGGCTCAAGCTGATATTAACTGCCAAATATGAAAGCTTAAGGCTTCATGGTTTTAGAGAAGAAGATTTTCAAAGTTGATTTTCCATTATAAGCCATATATGCATATGCAGATATATGGACCCCTGGGTCGGGGCCAAAAATAGACCGGGGGCCACCATTTGTACAAACTTGGTAAAGCGGCTCAAGCTGATATTAACTGCCAAATATGAAAGCTTAAGGCTTCATGGTTTCAGAGAAGAAGATTTTCAAAGTTGATATCTCATTATAAGCCTTATTTTCACTTTTTACGAAGTATGACAGAAAAACGCTAAAAACGCGTAACCTAGTTTTTGACAGAATTTCACGAAATGTACAACCTACATGTTTTAGGGTGTCTAGAAGCTAAATATCACATCAGATTTTGAATATAACCTATGGTTTCAGAGAAGAAACTTATTTTAGGTTTTTTACATTCTAGGTTGCTGTGACCTACTTTTGGTTGCCATGGAAACCAATTGTACAAATTTTCATCTACTCCTTCTAGGGATCATTCCTGCAAAGTTTTGCTAAAATTGGCCCAGTAGTTTCTGAGTTTTTGCTGTTAACGGACGCACGCATGCACGCACGCACACGCGCATCATGCCATAAGCTCATCTGGCTTTAGCCAGTTGAGCTAACAAAAACGGTTAAAAATTGACTCAACAATGGCTATTTATGTGTTTTTGCTATTTATAGTAACAGCGGCCATCTTAGATGTCGGGCGGGGTCGCCTGGTACAAGCTTTAGTCAACCCCACCTAGGGACCTTCCACAACAAATATGGTTTTAGTTGGCCCAATGGTTTCAGAGAAGATTTTCAAAGAATTGATTAAATATTACACCTCATTTGCATAATTCGTAAAAATCAAGTCAACAAAAATATCTCAGAAAAACCCTATATATATATTGAGTGCCCCGTTACCTACTCTCTACATTTCAAATTTGAACAAAAACGGTTAAAAATTGACTCAACAATGGCTATTTATGTGTTTTTGCTATTTATAGTAACAGCAGCCATCTTGGATGTCGGGCGGGGTCGCCAGGTACAAACTTTAGTCAACTCCATCTAAGGACCTTCCACACCGAATTTGGTCCCAATTGGCGCAGTGGTTTCAGAGAAGATTAAAGTTTCCGGATGCACGCACGGACACATGGATGCACACAAAACCATGCCATAAGCTCAGCTGGCTTTAGCCAGTTGAGCTAAAAACATTGAACATCCAATTATTCACTTAAGGGCTCTTTCCTACATTTTTTGGACTGAAAAAAATCAAAACTTTTTTTAACTATATCTATTGCATCTTTCGACAACAATTTTTTTTCATTCACACCATGTAATAAGAACATGTGATTAGTATAATAATCCATTTTACCATTATTAACCTTAAAATACCCTGATGCAAGGTCCAACTGGATCATTAAAATAATTAAATTTTAGCTTTTTTTTCCAAAATTTGCTCTATGTATAGAGGAATTCAGAGAAGATTTTCTCATTTAAAAATAGAATTTGGTTAAGTCAATGATTTTTAATATGATCTTACTCCTGTGTTTATGAGAAAAGTTTTAAATAAAATAAATATTTAGAACAAGAGGCCCATGGGCCTTAATGCTCACCTGAGGACATGGCCAATCTAAGGATATATCCAAAATCATTTGCAAAAATACATAAAATATTCTAATATACATTCCTACAAAAAAGTTAATAGTTTTCAAGATAATTAACAATTTGAGTCTTTTTATGCATCTATGACCTTGACCTTTAAACGTAAGACCTTGAATCTTATATCAGAATAATCACCATATCAATTCCTACAATATTCTAATATACATGCCATACAAAAAGTTAATAGTTTCCAAGATAATAAACAATTTCAGTCTTTTTATGCACCTATGACTTTGACCTTTGAATGTATGACCTTGAGCCACATATTAAAATGATTGTCATATCAATACCTACAAAATTCTAGTATATATACCTTTGCAAAAAGTTAATAGTTTCTAAGATAATTAACAATTTGGGTCTTTTTATGCATCTATGACCTTGACATTCAAATGTAAAACCTTGAATCTTATATCAGAATGATCACCATATCAATTCCTACAATATTCTAATATACATGCCATACAAAAAGTTAATAGTTTCCAAGATAATAAACAATTTCAGTTTTTTTATGCACCCATGACCTTGACCTTTGAATGTATGACCTTGAGCCATATATCAAAATGATTGTCATGTCAATATCTACAATATTCTAAAATATATATACCTATACAAAAAGTTTATAGTTTTCAAGCTAACGCACAATTTTAGTCTTTTTTAGCAAAAAAATAACATTTCAGGGGCAACAACTCCTACATGCATTATCATACAGTTACGAAACTTTGTACCTTTTTATATTTTGTCATGCTTAACATTTTAACAATGTTTTAATATTATATATCTCTTATAATTTGGAAGAAAAAAGCCTAAAACTGCACAAATTACAAACTAGGTCATGACCTTGAACTTTGACCTTAACCCCATTTTGAAGGTTATTTCAAGAAAAAGTCAAAACTCAAAACCCCATGTCAATATCTATTCATATAGTCAGGTTATAATAATTTGAAGCCATTTTACGAAATTTTCAAAATTAAACACAAAAACGCGTAACCTAATTTTTTACCAAATTTCACGAAATGAACAAATTATAATCTTAAGACCCTAGAGAAGCCAAATATCACATCAGATTTTTTCTCCCATCATCGCTTTTGGAGAAGAAGATTTTTTAAGTTTTTTGGAACCATGGGTCACCTTGACCTAGTTTTGGGAGCCATGACAATGTCACGAACAAATCTGAATTGCACTGGCCCATATATGCATCTGACCAAGTTTCATTGAAATCTACCTCATAGTTTTAGAAAAGAAGTTGAAAATGTAAAAGTTTACGCCGCGGACGACGACAACGCCGCCGCCGACGACGACAGACAAATTTTGATCAGAAAAGCTAACTTGAGCCTTCGGCTCAGGTGAGCTAAAAAACCATGTGACAAACAATTATGGATCAACAGTAGGTACATGTAGATGGTAAAAGTAACAAGAGGTCCAATAGGGTCTGTATCGCTCACCTGGCACACCCTTATTTTGTTCTTTGCTTTTTCTTCTAAAATATATCCAATCAGTAAAATGTAAACAAACTCACTATCAATATCCTTATTTTCCTATTTCAAGCACTATTTATCATAAATTTTCTTTCAATTGGCCATGTACTTTCAGAGAAAACGATTCTGGCTTAAAATAGACCTTATTTTGATATTACGTGATTGTTGCACATATGAAAAGTTGTACAGAAAAACCTGTTATAAATGTTTTATCCCCCAACTTCTATTTTCTATGTTTCAAATTTTAACAAAATTGGTAAATAAATAAACCTGTAATGGCCATTTATAGGTTTTTGCTACTTATAGTAATGGCAGCCATCTTGATTTATGACAGACATGTCAGATATAATTTTTAATCTATAGCAAATAACATAGCTGCCAACATTTCATGATGACAAAGAGGAATACCAAATGCGTGCCAAAGACACGCCACTCTAGGGGGGGTTTGGGCATGCTCCCCCAGAAAAAATTTGAAAAATCAAAGCATGGAGGTGCAATCTGGTGCATTTTGAGGTTAAATTTACACTTCTGCGGCCATGATAAAAAAAACTGCTGATGACTACACACCAACATGTTTACATCTAGTTGGTCAGTGTTGAAATATGTAATCTTAGTCGCAGCATGTCCAATCTCATTTATTAACCGCACACATATTGGAAACAATTTAATGTCATCATAATCGTTACTAGCATTAGTAGACAGGCTAAATGGGTTATATTTCATTAGCTCTACCACTTTATTAACGTCAGTTTGACCCATGCAATCAATAATTGCAGTTGTTTTAGTCCGTCCACATCCATATTTTTCAGCTATTTTTGAGTCTTGGAACATATTTTTAAAAAGTTTCCTAGTCCGAAAATCTGACGGTCTATCTCCAATCTCCAATCGTGTTTGATTTTTCCGCCAAGGCAAAAAAATTGAAAAGGATAAATCTAAAGACCGCAGAAATCTCGGTCTATAAGTTTCCCTGCATGGTCAAAGGCGGATATGGGAATATTGTGTTCAACTAAAAATTCTGTGAATAACACCTCAGCTTTAATTATGTTATTATCACTCGAAGAAGTTGATGGGGGAAAGAAATTTGATATACTTTTGCAGGACCTGGCTTCTGATAATTTAACATGTTTGTCAGATTTAACATGTCTTTCAACATCATTTACACCTCCCTGGCCGATTCCAAAATAACATTACACACAGTGCAATATGCATGGTATGTATCAATCAGAGATTTCTTTATAACACCCGGAAATTCAGGCTGTAATCATCTTTAAATTTCTGAAGAAGTCTTGGTTTTTTGGCCTTGGAGCTTGCCATCATTTCCACGTTTCTGATAATTTACTGGTATAAAGAAATAGTTCTGAAAGAGCTACCTCATATTGCAATGCAATGCATGGGGGGGATCTTCCAGACATCTCAATCACAATCAACTGGTTAAAAAAGACTCAATCATTGTCATTTCCGAAATGAAAACGACCAGGGAATATTTATTAAATGCGGAATTTTTATTCTGGATGCGGAGAGCGGAATTTGTTGTTAAAAGTAGGAATAATTCCGGGCAATGCGGAATGGTTGGCAGCTATGAAATAAGGACCTTTCATCAGTGTTTTCTCCAGAGTGCGTTTCTTGCTTTTTTGACATGATTTTTTAATGAATGGCACAACTTGGCTTTGCTGTTGCGTTATTTTTGACGCAACCATTTTTATGTAGATTAAAATCGGCTACTGTAAATTATAAAAGGTGACACGATTGAAAACGAAAGTAATGAGTGGATATTCCGTATTGTCATACCACATGACTATCGTACCATATTACAGGAAGCTAAATATTGTTATAGGAACCTGTCTGTATTCTTAATCTTTGAAATGTTTGTACTGAACACTTAATATAAGCGCACTTTGCATCAGGCTTAAAGAAAAGTCGAAACAATCTCGTTTGACAACATTTATAAATGACTTGTGTCAAAGTCCTGCACGGAGCTCTGAACATAACCAGGCGACATCTGGTAGTAACTTACTGGCCGACGACTCACAGTCAACTTATGTAAATTGAGATTTTAATAAAATTTGGTTAAACAAATATCCTTTGATGATTTATGAAAATAATAAAATCATATGTGAGACAGGCATACCGGAAGGGATGGATAATAATAATGAATGATAATGGTCTGTTGACTTGGGTTGATGGTAGAACATTCAGTAATTTCTGTTTAGGGATACTGTCTCAATTTTACTGTTTCAAATATTACAGATATAAGTAGCATTTGGAATAAAACACTTAAACATTGACAGACAGATAAGTACAGATCCTCTAACAAAATATCCCCTTTACTGTAAAATATCAAAAAAATAATTTTTATTCTAAAAATTTCATGACCCCTTCATTTTGAAAAATGCCCCCTTCTTTTAATAAGCTGGAGAAAACACTGCTTTCATACCAAATTTCATTTGAATTGGCCTATTGGTTTCAGAGAAGATTAAATTTTATGGACGCACGGACACACACATGCTTTACCATACCATGAGCTCAACCTGGCTTTGCCAGGTGAGCTAAAAAGGTAAAATGTCTTTGATGCTTTAGATAAGAGACTGCTATAGCTATATTATTCTTTATATGAGTTTATTTTCTTGTTGCAGAAATGCTAAGACTTTGCAGAATCTAAGGTATTCTGAGAATAGCTCATTAAATTATAAGTACTTACATGGACATGGTAAAAATACTGGATGTGAGGCACTGTTGCCATAGGAACAAGTCCAGTTACCTCTATCTGTTGTACAGTTTAAAGAAGGAATAGTAAGTCTGGTAAATGTTGAGTTTTCACGAGTCACTGTATATCCGAGACCAGATATACATGTACCAGTCGATGTACATCCACCTGCAGATCCATACTGGGGATGAGTAAAAGATACAGTGTCTGCTTGGTTAATGGTTTCACAGTAAATGTTACACTGTCCTTCATTTCCTGATGTACAAACATGTATGGTTTGACTTTGAGAATCTGAAAAAAAATATCTTCTATGAGGGTTATATAACTATCTGGTGAGTTTAAAAGATATATAGCCATGACAGTTGGCTTTTCATGGAAAAAAGATAACAGAATTATAAATCTGTTATAAAAAAAGCTTTCAGTCTGTTGGGTAACTAGGCTTCTGACAGTTAATCTGAAGATTACCAAGGTTTTAATCTATCAGTCATGTTTTTGAGTTGTTCTTCTGAAAAAAATGGTACAAACCCTTCATGTCATACAATATGGGATGTTAAGTTTTGTATGGGAAAGGACACAACAAGAAACTAAGAAACTGGTGTGTATTAGTTTGTTTGTAAGAAAAAATAGGTAATTAGCTGCCAAAAACAATGCAATAAAACTATAAAGAAATATATAATACCTTATCCAAAAATCACTAATAATTTCGGTATTATTAAAACAAACCTGCCTATACTTCATCAGAGTACTAAATTAAAGGATACAAGTGATATAATTCACAGCCACATACAAGCAAACAAGAGGCCCTTGGGTCTTAATGCTCACCTGAAGATATGTCAAAAATTGTTTGCATAGTGCATTATACAATGTATTGATTACAGAGACTTTTCATGTTTCTCACGTTTAGAACTGCCGCAATACTAGATAAAAAATATCTAGAACAAGTTCATTTTTAAGTAGCTGATATGCATGTAGTAACTAAAGTACAGTGTTTTCTCCAGAGTGCGTTTCTTGCGTTTTTGACCCGATTTTTTTTTTGAATGGCACAACTTGGTTTTGCTGTTGCTTTATTTTTGATGCAACCATTTTTATTATAGATAGAAATCCGCTACTGTAAATTATAAAAGGTGACGGGACTGAAAACGAAAGTACTGAGCGGAAATTCAGTATTGTCGTACCACATGACTATTGTACCATATTACAGGAAGCTAATTATTGATATAGGAACCTGTCTATATTCTTAATCTTTGAAATGTTTGTATTAGAGGCTTCATTTTTATAGTCATTATAAGCGCTCTTTGCATCAAGCTTAAAGAAAAGTCGAAACAATCTCATCTGACAACATTTTTAAATGACTTGTGTCAAAGTCCTGCACTCGCCCTGAACATAACCAGGGGGCATCTGGTAGTAACTTACTTGCCAAAGATTCACAGTCAACTTAAAAAAAAAACTTATGTAAATCGAGATCTTAATTAAATTTGGTTTAACAAGTATCCTTTTATGATTTATGAAAATAATAAAATCATATGTAAAACAGGCATATCGGAAGGGATGAATAATAATAATAAATGCTAATGGTCTGTTGACTTGGGTTGATGGTAGAACATTCAGTAATTCCTGTTTTGGGATACTGCCTCGATTTTACTGTTTCAAATATTACAGATATAAGTAGCATTTAAAATAAAACATTTAAACATGAAAACGAAGAGATTAGTACAGATCCTCTAATTACAAACAAAATATTCCCTTTATTGTAAAATATTGAAAAAATTAATTTTTATTCCAAAAATTTCATGACCCCTTCATTATAAAAAATGCCCCCCCCCCCTTTTCATGTAAGGGGGTCATCAATAACCCCCTGTTTGAGTAAGCTGGAGAAAACACTGCCTGCAATATTCTATCTATATATCTGCCTAGATACAAAAAGTTAATAGTTTTCAACATAATTCACAATTTCAGTGTTCTTATGCTGCTTTGACATTGACCTTTAAATGTATGACCTTGAACCTACATCAAAATTATTGTCATATCAATACCTCCAATAATTTAAAATATAAAAAAAAATAGCCTTAAACCACAAAAATTAATCAAAGCACAGACTGTGCTGAACGTAGGAAAGTAGTCATGAAAGCCTGGTAACCAGGTTGATATCAATACTTAGTCTAGAAGAGTGGAGTGGAGGAATGGTGCTTTACATTTCTGTCAAGATTCTGTCACTTAAATGTCATGGTGTCAATGACATGAAAAGACATAATGCTTTAAATTACTTATATAATCTTTTAAAAAAATATGTTTTTTTCTTCTCTTATCCTCTGGAACCACTGGGGTCAAAGTGACCAAGTGGTCTTAAGGGTAATCTTATAGGTCACAGTGCCTCTCAGTGCCTAGATTCAAATGCTGCTTTGGCAGATCCTAGTGTGTGAAAGTTTGTCAGTTTGCCTGGCAAATGTCAGTGGTTTTCTGGGGGCACTTTGGTTTCCTCCTCCATCTAAGAAATGACTACCTGGATATGCGAAAGAGTCTTGACTGGTGCATAAAACACCATTACTCCACTACACTAGGAAACCATTTTGCCAATCAAATGAAATATGTTGGATCTTGCTTGATGCAGATTCCAAACCGGCATCTTTAGCAACATTCAATCAATAATGACCATTGCAGCAAAAAGGGAAAATGACTTTTGTATTTTCTGACAACTGATTGATGCTAAAGACACCTCTGATAAGATAAAAAAAAATAAAAGGAGTACATGAGAGGACCTTGACCTCTGGCTTTGAACCATATATCAAAATGATCATCATATCAATACCTACAACAGGGCTTGACATTAACTTTTATACCAACTTGCCCAGTCGGGCAAGTGCAACTGAAAATTCACTTGCCAACCTAAATTTTTTACTTGCCCTACAATTATTTTGCTTTTTTGTTTTCTTTCATTTCAGGTCTTAAAATCCCTAAGAAAAGACCGAGTTAATCCTGTTTTAATCATTTACAAAAGACCGAATCAATCTTGTTTTATTAAACTGTTAATAAAATCTTTGTGATTGATGTTAACTTATTGTTTTGACTTTACTCACTGTAGTTTAATTCAGAGTGTGATAAAAAAGCTTATGGATAGTTATACCATCTTTAGTTTTATAAATAAAAGATGTTCCTCTTCAGATTTCTTAAAAAAGAGAACATTGACTTTTGTTTTAATTCGGTCATGTTTGCAGTTTCTATTGTCAACAATAGACGAAAACATATTCAGCACTCTGATTGGATTAAATTGAGTGATATAAATAGAATAAACCAATCAAATATCTCGTTTTATACATGTCACGGTTGTTTACGACAGGTTCCCAATTTAAACTCTTAGAGTCATAGAAAATATACAGAAGTATGGTCTGCACTTTAACATCAAAAATCGGGAAAAAAATCTTCAGAATTTTATGTCAAAACAACAATTTTAATCATCTATGGCTAAAATTTTCACTTGCCCCGTTGGACAAGTTTAATCTGAAGTTTACTTGCCCGACCGTCAGTTTTACTTGCCCCGGGCAAGCGGACAACCGTTAATGTCGAGCCCTGTACAATATGCCTATTCAAAAAAGTAATAGCTTTTAAGATAATTAACAATCTAAGCCTTCTTATAGAGTTATTACCTTGACCTATGAACCTATGATCTTGAATCATATATCAAAATGTCTGTTATATAAATACCTACAATATTCTAATACCTACAATATTCTTATATATATGCCTATACAAAAAGCTAATAGATTTTAAGATAATTAACAATTTAAGCAATCTTATGTTGCTATGACCTTGACCTTTGAACCAATAACCTTGGACCATAAATTAAAATCATCATCATATCAATACAAACAATATTCTAATATACATCATGCCTATATAAAAAGTTAATAGTTTTCAAGATAATTCATAATTTAAGCCTTGACCTCTGTGCATTTCACCTTAAACCATATATCATAATGATCGCCATTCCAATACCTACAATATGTTAAGAAACATCCGTATAAAAAAGTTAAAAGTTTTTTTTTAAGATACTTAACAATAGCTGTTTTATGCAGCTATGACCTTGACCTTTTAACCAATGACCTTGAACAATATATAAAAAAGATTGTTATATCAATACCTACAATATTCCAATATATATGCCTGTACAAAAAGTTAAAAGTTTTCAAGATACACTTGCAATATATTATTTAAAGCAATTCCCCCACTAACTGACTTGTCATTTTCCCGTTTTGCGCCCCAATACTACCATTTGTGCAAATCTATAACTAGATGATCAGAGAATAATATATATAAAATAATTAAGGTATACCTCTTCTACATTCTGAGGAGAAGATTTTCACTATTTCCCCCTTTATATGGTCCCAAGGGGACATAATTCCTTCATTTGTGGAAATCTGAAAGGCCTCCAACAAGGCATGATGGTAGCCAAGTTTCAATGAATTTGGCTCAGTGGTATTGGAGGAGAAGATTAAAATGTAAACAAGAGGTCCAAGATGGCCCTAACTTGCTCACCTGAGTTTAAATGTAACATTAACATATTTTAACATGTAACATATTTTAAATGTACTTGATAATACCTGGTTAAGTCATAACATGTTGCCTCAATAGAAGTGGTTTCAGATAACATTATTTTTGTTGTGTTGGTTTTTAGCTATATATCATTGTGAGAATAGCAATGGTCTAAAGTGCTACTGACTAATATGAATGAAATGTGACCAGTAGTGTCTGAGAAGAAGTCTTTTGATGGATGTATGGATGGATGGCAGAGTTCCAATCCATAACAAAAAAAAATTCAAGGTTTTAGCTAAATCAACAAATGAGTATCACATGTATTTCAAAAATAATAATTCACTTAAAAGTAAAAATTCATAACATCTCTTCCGTGCACCATTGTAAGTCATAAAATTCAGAAATTTAAAAAAAAAAAAAGTGGCCTCACTGGGATTTGAACCCTCAACCCTTGGGTTGCTAGAATTGAAAAAGAAAAAGGTAGCCTAGAAAAAAGCGACTTGTATTATACAGAATTTCATGGAAATTGTTAAACATTTGTTTCTTCACATAAGAAAATGATGTTTGGAAAAAGAGTTTACCTTAGTTTATTAATATTGTAATTTTGGTAAAAAGTACATTTGTGTTCTACCCGTAATCCTTCGATGTTTTCGGACCCTCTATGTTTTCGGACACCCTAATTGTTAAATTTTAATAATTTTTAAATTTCCTCTAAATTCGAACGGCAATTTTTTACCTCTAAATACGGACATGTTTTTGCTAAAATGCAGTTGCAGCATGTGATAGAGAGCGCTTGAAATCAAGATTTAATAAAATCAAGAAGAAACTTCGTTGTTTTCAATTATTTAAACAATAAATTGTTGTTTTCACACATTTATTTCATTGTGTATTGGCGCCATTGCATCGTAACCTGAAACTGGTATGTGCAATGTATTTACGTTTTTAAGTAAACTCAATAAAATCATACCTTAAATAAGTGCCTTAATATTCTATGAAAGTTGATTAAAATTAATGTTTACTGCCGAGAAAATCGTGTAAGACAGAATCTTGTTGGAACACTAGTTCAACATCAAAGACATTTTTTCTGATGAAAACAGGAACTGACATTTTTCACTTATTCTCATGGGAATTCCCAAAATGACCAATGTGTTTGTTCCAGCCGACAGACACGATAAAACAAGAGGCCCAAGGGCCTTAACGCTCACCTGAGGACATGGCCAACCTGAGGATATATCCAAAATCATTTGCAAAAATACATAAAATATTCTAATATACATTCCTACAAAAAAGTTAATAGTTTTCAAGATAATTAACAATTTGAGTCTTTTTATGCATCTATGACCTTGACCTTTAAACGTAAGACCTTGAATCTTATATCAGAATAATCACCATATCAATTCCTACAATATTCTAATATACATGCCATACAAAAAGTTAATAGTTTCCAAGATAATAAACAATTTCAGTCTTTTTATGCACCTATGACCTTGACTTTTGAATGTATGACCTTGAGCCACATATCAAAATGATTGTCATATCAATACCTACAAAATTCTAGTATATATAACTTTGCAAAAAGTTAATAGTTTTCAAGATAATTAACAATTTGGGTCTTTTTATGCATCTATGACCTTGACATTCAAATGTAAAACCTTGAATCTTATATCAGAATGATCACCATATCAATTCCTACAATAATCTAATATACATGCCAATACAAAAAGTTAATAGTTTCCAAGATAATTAACAATTTCAGTCTTTTTATGCACCTATGACCTTGACCTTTGAATATATGACCTTGAGCCATATATCAAAATGTTCTTCATGTCAATACCTACAATATTCTATAATACATGCCTATACAAAAAGTTTATAGTTTTCAAGCTAACGCACAATTTTAGTCTTTTTTAGCAAAAAAATAAGATTTCAGGGGCAACAACTCCTACATGCATTAACATACAGTTACGAAACTTTGTACCTTTTTACATTTTGTCCTGCTTAACATTTTAACAATGTTTTAATATTATATATCTCTTATAATTTGGAAGAAAAAAGCCTAAAACTGCACAAATTACAAACTAGGTCATGACCTTGAACTTTGACCTTGACCCCATTTTGAAGGTTATTTCAAGAAAAAGTCAAAACTGAAAACCCCATGTCAATATCTATTCATGTAGTCAAGTTATTATAATTTGAAGCCATTTTACGAAATTTTCAAAATTAAACGCAAAAACGCGTAACCTAATTTTTTACCAAATTTCAGGAAATGAACAATTTATAAGCTTAAGACCCTAGAGAAGCCAAATATTACATCAGATTTTTTCTCCCATCATCGCTTTTGGAGAAGAAGATTTTTTAAGTTTTTTGGAACCATGGGTCACCTTGACCTAGTTTTGGGAGCCATGACAACGGCAAGAACAAATCTGAATTGCACTGGCCCATATATGCATCTGACCAAGTTTCATTGAAATCTACCTCATAGTTTTAGAAAAAAAGTTGAAAATGTAAAAGTTTACGCCGCGGACGACGACGACGACAACAACAACAGACAAATTTTGATCAGAAAAGCTCACCTGAGCCTTTCTAAGATGAGAATTACATTAAAATATGTTTCAAATATGATTTAAAATAATTTAATTTTTTAACCTTTTATTTGCGGGAATCAGGACTTGTTTCATTTTCCTAAAATGTACACACATACATGGAGGCCTACGCGTGTTAAAATATTGACTGTTTGATTGAAACGAAATTCTCTGAACTTGATTCACAAATAATGTAACACACGAATAATAATAATAATTTGACTGCAGACAATAAAAATGAAAAGCGGCATGTTGGTGTACCTCAAACGTTGGGAATTAATGAAAAAAGTCACATTGTTTACTTGTAAACAAATGGCAACCTCGATGTGTATTACTTACAGAATCATGATTATTGATCAACAAACACTTTAAAAAATAATAATTAATGAAATAAACAACACAAAAGGGAAATCTATTTGTATTTTATTTAAAACTTTAATTCACCATTGATTTATGTGTGGGTATCACTGTTGATAATGTGTTAAAATGCCGAGAGGTAACCGGGGATATTTACAATGTATAAAAAATAAACACAAAAACACGTAACCTAATTTTTCACAAAATTGTTGGAATTCACAAACTTGGTTTATAAGATGCTTTAGATGCCAAATATCAAACCAGATTTTATCTCAGTGAAGTGGTTTTCGAGGAGAAATTTTTTTTAGTTTTTCAACTATTTTGGTCAATGTAGCTATGGCAACCTAAAAAGTAAAAATTCAAAAATTTCTTACATGCACCATTGTAAAGCATAAAAATTCAGGAAAAAAAAAAAAAAAAAAAAAAAAAAAAAGCGGCTCCACTGGGATTTGAACCCTCGACCCTTGGGTTGCAGTATCACATGTATATCAAAAAGTGGTGCTCAGGTGAGCTAAAAATTTACACACAATGCACGATGGATAGCAACTATAAAAAGTGAAATCTAAATCAGTCACTGTCTAGAAGATAATCAGAAGATTCTGATTTTGCAGCACTTGTGCTACTTGTAGCATGCCAGATCAGTGCAAATTCCAGGCATCAAATTATGAAAATGTCTGTATTTCTCAAATTTTAAAGATGGATTTCTGTGTAAATACTGTGATGTTTTTGCTTGTTCTATCTCTAATAAGGACATTCAAATTCAAAAATAAAAAATAAACACTGATTGATACAACTGTATTGAAAGTAAACAAGAGGCCCATGGGCCTTAATGCTCACCTGAGGATATGGCCAACCTGAGGATATATCCAAAATCATTTGCAAAAATACATAAAATATTCTAATATACACTCATACAAAAAAGTTAATAGTTTTCAAGATAATAAATAATTTCAGTCTTTTTATGCACCCATGACTTTGACCTTTGAACATATGACCTTGAGCCACATATCAAAATGATCGTCATATCAATACCTACAATATTCTAATTTATATGCCTATACAAAAAGTTTATAGTTTTCAAGCTAATGCAGTTTTAGTTTTTTAAGCAAAAAAATAACATTTCAGGGGCAACAACTCCTTCATGCATTATCATACAGTTATGAAACTTTGTACCTTTTTACATTTTGTCATGCTGAACATTTTAACAATGTTTTAATATTATATATCTCTTATAATTTGGAAGAAAATAGACTAAAACTGCACAAATAACAAACTAGGTCATGACCTTGAACTTTGACCTTGACCCCTTTAAGGTTATTTCAAGAAAAAAGTCAAAACTGAAATCCCCATGTCAAACAAATCTGAACTGCACTGGCCCATATATGCATTTGACCAAGTTTCATTGAAATCTACCTTGTTGGTTCAGAAAAGAAGTTGAAAATGTAAAAGTTTACGCCTCGGATGCTGCCGCTGACGCCGACGACAACAACAACAACGACGACAGACAAATTTCGATCAGAAAAGCTCACTTGAGCATTTGGCTCAGGTGAGCTAAACAAGAGGCCCATGGGCCTTAACGCTCACCTGAGGACATGGCCAACCTGAGGATATATCCAAAATCATTTGCAAAAATACATAAAATATTCTAATATACATTCCTACAAAAAAGTTAATAGTTTTCAAGATAATTAACAATTTGAGTCTTTTTATGCATCTATGACCTTGACATTCAAATGTAAAACCTTGAATCTTATATCAAAATAATCACCATATCAATTCCTACAATATTCTAATATACATGCCATACAAAAAGTTAATAGTTTCCAAGATAATAAACAATTTCAGTCTTTTTATGCACCTATGACCTTGACCTTTGAATGTATGACCTTGAGCCACATATCAAAATGATTGTCATATCAATACCTACAAAATTCTAGTATATATACCTTTGCAAAAAGTTAATAGTTTTCAAGATAATTAACAATTTGGGTCTTTTTATGCATCTATGACCTTGACATTCAAATGTAAAACCTTGAATCTTATATCAGAATGATCACCATATCAATTCCTACAATAATCTAATATACATGCCAATACAAAAAGTTAATAGTTTCCAAGATAATAAACAATTTCAGTTTTTTTATGCACCCATGACCTTGACCTTTGAATGTATGACCTTGAGCCATATATCAAAATGTTCTTCATGTCAATACCTACAATATTCTATAATACATGCCTATACAAAAAGTTTATAGTTTTCAAGCTAATGCACAATTTTAGTCTTTTTTAGCAAAAAAATAACATTTCAGGGGCAACAACTCCTACATGCATTATCATACAGTTACGAAACTTTGTACCTTTTTACATTTTGTCCTGCTAAACATTTTAACAATGTTTTAATATTATATATCTCTTATAATTTGGAAGAAAAAAGCCTAAAACTGCACAAATTACAAACTAGGTCATGACCTTGAACTTTGACCTTGACCCCATTTTGAAGGTTATTTCAAGAAAAAGTCAAAACTGAAAACCCCATGTCAATATCTATTCATATAGTCAAGTTATAATAATTTGAAGCCATTTTACGAAATTTTCAAAATTAAACGCAAAAACGCGTAACCTAATTTTTTACCAAATTTCACGAAATGAACAATTTATAAGCTTAAGACCCTAGAGAAGCCAAATATCACATCAGTTTTTTTCTCCCATCATCGCTTTCGGAGAAGAAGATTTTTTAAGTTTTTTGGAACCATGGGTCACCTTGACCTAGTTTTGGGAGCCATGACAACGTCACAAACAAATCTGAATTGCACTGGCCCATATATGCATCTGACCAAGTTTCATTGAAATCTACCTCATAGTTTTAGAAAAGAAGTTGAAAATGTAAAAGTTTACGCCGCGGATGACGACGACGACGACAACGCCGCCGACGACGACGACGACGACAGACAAATTTTGATCAGAAAAGCTCACTTGAGCCTTCGGCTCAGGTGAGCTACTAAAAACTCTGACTGAATCTCCACAGTCAATGTTATTATTCCCAATTTTCCTATTTGTCAATACATTTTCCCCAATTAACCCTCAGTGGCCTTTTCCCAAAATACCCAGAAAACTTCCTGTCCTTCAATGCTTTCGAACATCCTTACCTTGAAATTTTAATGTTTTTAAAATTTCCTCTTTTTCAGATGGCAATGCTTTGTCCGATAATTCCAGACATGATTTCCCTTGAACTCAGGTGGAGCATATGATACAGAGTGCTTTTTAATAAAGACTGAGTAGAACAAAGAGCAAACATCTTTGTTTGTTGTTATTTAGATGTGTATTGGCGCAACAGATCGTTCTGTATATTGTTACTAAAGACCATTACTGTACTGTGCAGATGATCTACACATGTATTTACATTTTTATGTTAACCTAATAAAAATTAGGGCTGTCACGAGTAACCAGATAATCAGTCAGGGTTAGGTTAAAGGGCAAAACCTGTTACGAAATATAGTAACCAATAACCGCATGCATATATCTAAATACATACTCTCTGTATATCTACACTTTTCTTTCTCTATTACATGTTTATTTCGTTGAATAATAAAGTAAACTGACCTATTTACCACATCTGGCAGATCAGTTAGCACTCTGCAATATACATTGTATGACTTTACAATGTGTCAGTTTGACTGAATGAATGTATTAAAGCCATTTGATTTTTTCATTTAAGACTGCATAACATTACATATAAACTTCCTACTGTAAATCATCTACAAATCATGGCTGAAAAAAAATTGGCAATATGGAGTTTTTCTAACTTTCCAATTATAAAACACAAACACTTATCTTATTTGCTTGCTCTTGTCATGTTATTGTTAACTGATGTTAAATATTTTGACAAATAAATTTCTTATTTTCTAAATGATCATTTTTTTCTAATTATTATGGTATAACAGGAAGTAGTATTTCTGGCAAGCATGCGCAAAAACTTACAAGGAGGTAATGGAACTATTTTGCCTTTGCACGGAATCTGCAGTCGGGTAACCGGTAACAGTTCGGTTAATACATTTAGGTTAACCGGTTTCAAAATTTCATAACCATGACAGCCCTAATAAAAATCATACCTGAATATTAACATGATAAAGTGCTTTTATTCTGTATGAAAGTTAAAGTTGATTAAAATAATGTCCATTGCTGAGAAAATCGCGCATGACAACTCCTGTCGGTACACCATTTCAACATCAAACACCTTTTTTCTGATGAAATTAGGAAGTGACATTTTCAGTTAATTTCATTGGATGAGAAAAAATGATGAATTCCTCTGATCAAGGATTCCAGATAATGAATGATTTAATCGGTCCTAGCTGACACATGTTGGTACTGCTGTTATGGCTAATCAGGTTATATACATGGGTAAGTCTAGTTACCATAAACATGCCAATAAAACCAGAAATGCATTTGTAACACCCAGATTGTGCTCTAGTGTACAGGTCTACTCCTTTGGCATGCAAGTATACAGTAGTGCTCAAGAAAACTGACATTTGTTTACATAGATACGAGTACGTTAGTTACCAAACAATGACATAACTAGAAAAGTCTTTGACTTTCCTAGGTAAAAAAATTATCACAGTATTACCTGTCAATCTTGTTAATTGTAACAATACCAAAAAAATTAATGTATAGCTTGACATTCTTCTGAACAACTGTATTCGGTGGAACTGCAAATAGATAAAAAATAAATAAATAAATTATATAAATGCAATGAAATAAATAAAAGGTATTTTAACTAAACTAGTGGCCTACAAAGGCCTGCATCTCTCACCTGGCACTTGTATTTTGCCTGACATGTCAGATAAAAGACTAAAAAATCAACACCCAAGGATCTTCTTTATCGATTTTGATCCAATTCGCACCAGTGTTTTAAAAGAAAATTTAATCAAAGTACTGAAAATCCGCTGGAACTGACGAGGCTTTAAACTGCACCACAAAAGCCAGGGAGCCATTTTATTGCATTTGAAGAAAAACATAAAAACTGAAAATCTCACATCAAAATCTTTTAATATAGTGAGCACATAGTGAAAAATACACCCAAAAATACTGTGAAAATTGCACCCAGAAACAACAGGTCAGTGATCCTTAACACTCATCTGAGGAAATGTCCTAAATAGTTTTCAAAGTGCAGTGGACAACATATGAATTACAGAAACTTTCCACACAAGTTTTCTCAAGTTTAGAACTACCACAGTACTAAATCAGAAATATCTAGTCACATTTCATTTATATGTAACTAATATGCATGTAGTAACTAAATTACAATTAATAATGTCCTTGACTGTTAAACCCCCCACAATATACTTTCTATATTTCGAATTTTAGCTAAACCGATGGAAAAATGAATACACAATGGCCATTTTTGTTTTTTTTATTTATAGTAACGGTGGCCATCTTGGATGTCGGGCGGAGTTGTCTGGTACAAACTTTACTCAGGCCAAGCTAGGGATTAACCACACCAAATTTCGTTCCAACTGGCCAAGTGGTTTCAGATCTAGTGGAGAAGATTTTTAAAGATTTCGCTAAATATTACACCTAATTTGCATAATTCTTGAAAATTGGGTCAACGAAAAATTTCTCACAAAAACCTGTTACATATGTTGAATCCCCCCACAATATACTTTCTACATTTCAAATTTAAGCAAAATTGATGGAAAAATGGATCCACAATGGCCATTTTATGTGTTTTTTTTTTATTTATAGTAAATGCGGCCATCTTGGATGTCAAGCCGGGTCACCTGGTACAAACTTTAGTCTACCCCACCTAAGGACCTTCCACATCGAATTTTCTTTTGCAGTTGTGACCTTCACCTTTGAACACATGACCTTGAACCATATATCAAAATGATCATTGCTGCAATATACCATATTCTTATATAATTGCCTATACAAAAAGTTAACAGTTTTCAAGATAATTAGCAATTAAAGTCCTATTTTGCAGCTGTGGCCTTGACCTTTGAACATATGACCTTGAACCATAAAGCAAAATGATCACCATATCAATTCCTACAATATTTTAATATACATGCCTATACAAAAAGTTAACAGTTTTCAAGATAATTAACAATTTTAGTCTTCTTTTGTAGCCGTGACCTTCACCTTTAAACATATGACCGTGAACTATATATCAAAATGATCGCCATATCAATTCCTACAATATTTTAATATACATGCCTATACAAAAAGTTAACAGTTTTCAAGATAATTAGCAATTTATGTCTTCTTTTGCAGCTGTGACCTTGACCTTTGAACATATGACCTTGAACTATAAATCAAAATGATCATTGTCACAATACCTACAATATTCTAATATACATGCCCATACCAAAAGTTAACATTTTTCAATATAATAAGCAATTTAGGTCTTCTTCTGCATCTGTGATCTTGACCTTTGATCATATGACCTTGAACCATATATTATAATGATCATTGTCACAATACCTACAATATTCTAATATACATGCCTATACAAAAAGATTATAGTTTTCAAGCTAATGCACAATTTTGGTATTTAAAAGCCAAAAATAACATTTCAGGGGCAACAACTCTTACATGGATTATCATATAGTTACGAAACTTGGTACCTTTTTAAATTTTGTCATGCTGAACATTTCAACAATGATTTGATTTCATGTATCTCTTAATATTTGCAAGAAAATTGCCTAAAACTGCATAAATCACAAATTAGGTCATGACCTTGATTTGTGACTTTGACCCTAATTTAAAGGTCATTTCAAGAAAAAGTCACAACTGAAAACCCCATGTCACTATCTGTTCAAATAGTCAAGTTATAACAATTTGAAGCCATTTTACGAAATTTTTAAAATTAAACGCAAAAATGCGTAACCCATTTTTCGACCTAATTTCACTTAAGACTCTAGAGAAGCCAAATATCACATCAGATTTTTTCTCCAATCATCGGTTATGGAGAAGAAGATTTTTTAAGATTTTTGAACCCCTAGGTCACCTTGACCTAGTTTTAGTAGCCATGGCAACGCCATGAACAAATCTAAATTGCACTGGCCCATTTATGCTTCTGACCAAGTATCATTGAAATCTGTCCAGCAGTTTTGGAGGAGAAGTCGAAAATAGGTGTTAACGGCGCATGCATGCACGCACGCACACACACACACGCACCCACGCACATACAAACGCCGCGCCATGCCATAAGCTCACATGACCTTTCGGTCAGGTGAGCTAAAAAATGTTGTGTTTGCAATAAATTTACTCCTGCGATCTTTGTCCGCATTGGACACATCTGTCCTTTTGCTCTGATACAACTGTTATTCGGTGAGGGGATACATTCAGATGTCCACATTGCTTTTTAAATTAACTTAAAGTAAGTTTCATTAACATTTATTACATTTTATTCTTTAATTTAAAGTTTTAAGTTGGTAACTGTTACGGACGTTGTTGTGACGAAATTTTGGCTTACTGGATTTTGACGAGTTTGAAGAAGCTTTGATGTATTTTGTTATTTTGTGGGAAATTTATAAGTTATTCATCAAATTATCAACATAT
This sequence comes from Tegillarca granosa, assembly GCA_029721355.1. Taxonomy (NCBI): domain Eukaryota; kingdom Metazoa; phylum Mollusca; class Bivalvia; order Arcoida; family Arcidae; genus Tegillarca; species Tegillarca granosa. The sequence goes on along the minus strand of JARBDR010000344.1, from coordinate 66,980 downwards.
CTTAACTTTTATAGTATATAAACATAATATATATGACATTAACATTAATATGAACTGAACTATTATACATGTGTCACTGATTTTCAATTTTACTGCGAAAATAGGATTGTCTCCCTTTTTTACCCATATCCATGTGACATTGTTTTCATGGCGAATTTACAAACGCTGGAGCATTGACAGCAGGAATTTTAATTTACTGGTCATTAAAAGAACAAGTTTCCCTAGATTATGTTTTTAAAAAATTTTATCTGAAGGTAAGTTTGTTTTTGTATTTTTATAAACTTTATCGTTATTACCGCGAAAATAGGAGGGACCAGGCTATATGGAATTTCCATGTACATCGACCATGGATTTGCCACGTACACAGATTTGCCACGTACATGTCCATGGAATTTCCACATACATATGGTTCCAATACTCCAAATTGTCCATGGAATTTCCACGTACATACGGTTCCACACTTTCCGTGTACAAAAAATATTTTTAATGATTATTTTGTAAATGTAGCCACGGAAATAGGTAAAAATATAAATTTTTCTGATTTTTCTAAACACTCCAGTGTCGTGAATATTGTTAATAATAAAACTAGGTGTGATAGTAACTTTTCATTCAGAAGTGTTGATAGTAATATTGTCTCAAAGACTATCCACAAATTACAAGCTGGTGAAGATGTAGGTGTTGATGGCATTTTAGCCAAAATTATAAAAGCATGCAATAGTGCTTTTAATAGCACTCTTTCAAACTTAATAAATTTTAGCCTCAGTAATAATGTATTTCCAAGTAGGCTTAAACAGGCACAAGTGGTACCAATATATAAGAAAAAAGACCCACTAGATAAACAATACTATAGACCTGTAAGTATACTCCCCACCATGTCAAAAATCTTTGAAAGAGTCATTCATGACCAACTGTCTACATTTTTTGACTCTATTTAAAAGTTAAACCCTTTTATAGCAGCCTTTAGAAAAGGTGTTGGTTGTCAAACCACTCTCTTAAGGCTTATTGAGGACTGGAAACAGGACCTAGATAGCGGTAAGTGTGTAGGGGCAATCTTAATGGACTTGTCAAAAGCCTTCGACTGCCTCCCGCATGATCTGCTTTTAATGTTGTACAAAATTCTATGTTATATAACTATGCTGATGACAACACTTTATCCTATAGTCATCATGATCCTGATGTTCTAAAGTGTTTTAGAAAAGGAAAGTGTGTTTTTAATAAAATGGTTTGAAGACAATTTTATGCAGGCTAACACTGATAAATTCCAAGCTATAAGCTTAGGAAAAAAGGCAAGTAGCTGTATTAAAGAATTTGATATAATGGGCTCAAATATAAAATGTGAAGAATGTCACTCTACCAGGTATCAACATAGCTCACATGTTAAACTTTGACTGCCATATAGCTGTTATTTGTAAACAGGAGGCCCATGGGCCTTAATGCTCACTTGAAGACATGTCCAATATTGTTTACAAAGTGCAGTAGACAATATATATTACATACAGAAACTTTAAAAGTTTTCTCAAATAAACAACTCCCACAAAACTTAATCAGAAATATATTTACTCACATTTAATTTATAAGTAGCTTATATAATATGCATGAAGTTAATGTAATGCAATGAATAATTTCCAAATCATTAATCAATTTCAGTATACTAATGCAGCTATGTCCTTGACCTTTCAACATATATGACCTTGAACCATTTATCAAAATGATCGTTGTTGCAAATACCTACAATATAAGTTAGTAAGTTATTATATAAGTTATTAGTTTTCAAGATAATTAGTAATTTATTTTTTATAGCTGTGACTTTGACCTTTCAACATATGACCTTGAACCATATATCATAATGATCATTGTCGCAATACCTACAATATTCTAATATACATGCCTTTACAAAAAGTCATTAGTTTTCAAGATAATTAGCAATTTAAGTCTTCTTTTGCAGCTGTGACTTTGACCTTTAAATATATGACCTTGAACCATAAATCAAATTGATCATCATGTCAATACCTACAATATTCTATTATACATGCCTATACAAAAAGTTAATGGTTTTCAAGATAATTAGCAATTTTAGTCTTCTTTTGCAGCTGTGACCTTGACCTTTCAACATATGACCTTGAACCATATAACAAATTGATTGTTGTCACAATACCTACAGTATTCAAATATAAAGCCTATACAAAAAGTAAATGGTTTTCAAGACAATTAGCAATTTCAGACTTTTTTGGCAGCTGTGACCTTGACCTTTAAACATATGACCTTGAACCATATATCAAATTGATCATCATGTCAATACCTACAATATTCTAATATAAATACCTTTACAATAAGTTAATGGTTTTCAAGATCATAAGCAATTTAATTCTTTTTTTGCAGCTGTGATCTTGACCTCTCAACATATGACCTTGAACCATATATCAAAATGATCATTGTCGCAATACCTACAATATTCTAATATACATGCCTATATAAAAAGTTAATAGTTTTCAAGATAAATAGCAATTTGAGTCTTCTTTTGCAGCTGTGACCTTGACCTTTCAACAAATAACCTTGAACCATATATCAAAATGATCATCATGTCAACACCTAGAATATTCTTATATACATGCCTATACAAAAAGTTAATTATTTTTAAGATAATTTTCAATTTTAGTCTTTTTTTGCAGCTGTGACCTTGACCTTTCAATATATGACCTTGAATCATTTATCAAAATGATTGTTGTTGCAATACCTACAATATTCTAATATACATACCTATACAAAAAGTTAAGTTTTCAAGATAATTAGCAATTTAAGTCTTCTTTTGCAGCTAAGACCTTGACCTTTAAACATATGACCTTGAACCATATATCAAATTGATCATCATGTCAATACCTACAATATTCTAATATACATGCCTATACAAAAAGTTAATGGTTTTCAAGATTATAAGCAATTTAATTCTTTTTTTGCAGCTGTGACCTTGACCTTTCAACATATGACCTTGAACCATATATCAAAATGATCATCATGTCAATACCTAGAATATTCTGATGTACATGCCTATACAAAAATTAATAGTTTTCAAGATATAGTGACAAATATATAATTTTTAGCAATTTCCCTGCTGAGTGTCTTACAATTTCCCCATTTTGAGCCCCATAGCTACCATTTATGCAAATCTGAAAATAGATGACCTAAGTATGTTATAAATGAAGTAACTAAGGTATACCTCTTGTAGATTCAGAGGAGATTTTTGAAGTTTTTCACTATATCCCCCCTTATGAGGCCCCAAGGGGACATAACTCCTTCATTTGTGCAAATCTGAAAGGGCTTCACCCAGGCATGATGGTTACCAAGTTTCATCAAATTTGGCCTAGTGGTATTGGAGGAGAAGATTAAAATGTAAAAAGTTAACGCACGACGGACGACACACGACAGACGAGGGACGGTGAACCATCGCAATAGCTCATCTGAGCTTTCAGCTCAGGTGAGCTAAAAAGCTTCAAGGCAGTTAGCTGTAATTAAAAGAATAAGTAAATTTTTAACAAAACAGGGTAAACTAATTATATACAACTCTTTTATACTTTCTAATTTTAATTATTGTCCAGTTGTTTGGCATTTTTGTAGCCAAAATAGTGTAACTAAAATAGAAATCAAAGTACTGAAAGTACTGGAAAGCGGTTAGCCTGGTAGCTAATTATCCCACTTTCAAAAAAGTACCTGGCGGTATTCAATTTCTCATAAAAAATTTACAGCCTTTTGATGAGGTTTTGGTTGACCCTTAGCTTTTTGTAAATATGTACGTTACATTTGTAACAAAATGTATGATGTTGTAATCAGTTTTAGATCAGAACCCAGGGATTTTTCTGGCTACTCACAGGGTCCGGTAAAGGGACCCATTCCCAATCCCAAAAAGCATACATTTTTCCAATTTTGTAGGTAAAAATTCCCAAATGATCCTGCTTTGAGAAACTTAAGAAAAAGTGAAAAAAACTCTATATTTTTGGTGTAGCTTGTATATCTTTATAACAACCTGTGTTTATGCACATTTTGATTTATACTCAGTGAGGATCTGGTAGAATGGGAGCAACTTATGAAACAACTTTCTCAGATGCTTTTATTAAAGCCAGTCTATGAAGATATTGTGTTAATGTCGGAGTGATTTGGTACAAATGAGTGACTACCAGCATGTATCAAAATAGTAAATATTCCAGGCAAAATATTTGATGTTCTGACAATGTGAAAACTTTTAAAGTTTAATGAAAAATTTTCCCAAAATGTCGATTTTGTCAATGATTTTCCCAATTTCATCCCAAGGTCCCTTTCCCAAAATGGCCAGAAAAATCCCTGGAACCCATTTGACTAGACTGTTAACTGTGATTGTGGTAGTATGTAAATCACCATTACCCCATTCCTCAGTTTTATTTCAAAACAAGAGGCCCATGGGCCTTAACGCTCACCTGAAGATATGTCTAATATTGTTTGCAAAGTGCAATAGACAATATATTAAGTACAGAAACTTTAAAAGTTTTCTCAAGTTAAGAACTCCCACAAAACTTAATCAGAAATGTATCCACTAACTTTTCATTTATGAGTACTTTATAAAATATGCATGAAGTAACTGTAGTGCAATCATTAATCAATTTCAGTATAATTATGCAGCTATGTCCTTGACTTTGAACATATATGACTTCAAACCATATATGATTCTCAAGTTAAGAACTCCCACAAAACTTAATCAGAAATGTATCCACTAACTTTTCATTTATGAGTACTTTATAAAATATGCATGAAGTAACTGTAGTGCAATCATTAATCAATTTCAGTATAATTATGCAGCTATGTCCTTGACTTTGAACATATGTGACTTCAAACCATATATGATTGTCATGTCAATACCTACAATATTCTAATATACATGCCTATGCATGAATTAATAGCTTTCAAGATAATTAATAATTTTAGTATTCCTATGTTGATATGACCTTGAACCATATATCAAAATGATCATCATGTCAATACCTACAATAGTCTAATATACATGCCTATACAAAAAGTTGATAGTTTTCAAGATAATTAGCAATTTAAGTATTCTTTTGCAGCTGTAACCTTGACCTTTCAATAAATGACCTTGAACCATATATCAAAATGATCAATGTCGCAAAACCTACAATATTCTACTATATATGCCTATACAAAAAGTTAATAGTTTTCAAGATAATTAGGAAGTTCAGTCTTCTTTTGCAGCTGTGACCTTGAACTTTCAACATATGACCTTAAACCATTTATCAAAATGATCATCATGTCAATACCTACAATAGTTGAAAATACATGCCTATACAAAAAGTTAATAGTTTTCAAGATAATTAGCAATGTTAGTCTTCTGTTGCAGCTTTGACCTTGACCTTTCAACTTATGACCTTGAACCATATATCAAAATGATTGTTGTTGCAATACCTACAATATTCAAATATACATGCCTATACAAAAAGTTAATAGTTTTCAAGATAATTAGCAATTTAAGTCTTCTTTTGCAGCTGTGACCTTGACCTTTCAACATATGACCTTGAACCATACATCAAAATGATCATCATGTCAACACCTACAATAGTCCATTATACATGCCTATACAAAAAGTTAATAGTTTTCAAGATAATTAGCAATTGCATCTGTGACCTTGACCTTTCAATATATGACCTTGAACCATATATCAAAATGTTTCTTATGTCAATACCTACAATATTCTAATATACATGCCTATACAAAAAGTTGATAGTTTTCAAGATAATTAGCAATGTTAGTCTTCTGTTGCAGCTGTGACCTTGAGCTTTCAACTTATGACCTTGAACCATACATCAAAATGATCGTTGTTGCAATACCTACAATATTCAAATATACATGCCTATACAAAAAAGTAATAGTTTTCAAGATAATTAGCAATTTAAGTCTTCTTTTGCAGCTGTGACCTTGACCTTTCAACCTATGACCTTGAACCATATATCAAAATGATCATCATGTCAATACCTACAATATTCTAATATACACGCCTATACAAAAAGTTAATAGTTTTCAAGATAATTAGCAATTTATGTCTTCTTTTGCAGCTGTGACCTTGACCTTTCAACAAATGAACTTGAACTATATATCAAAATGATTGTTGTCGCAATACCTACAATATTCTAATATACATGCCTATACAAAAAGTTAATAGTTTTCAAGATAATTAGCAATTTGAGTCTTCTTTTGCAGCTGTGACCTTGACCTTTAAACATATGACCTTGAACCATATATCAAAATGAGTGTCATGTCAATACCTACAATATTCTAATATACATGCCTATACAAAAAGTTTATAGTTTTCAAGATAATTAGCAATTTAACTTTTCTTTTGCAACTGTGACCTTGACCTTTAAACATATGACCTTGAATCATATATCAAAATGATTGTCATGTCAATACCTACGATATTCTAATATACATGCCTATACAAAAAGTTAATAGTTTTCAAGATAATTAGCAATTTAACTTTTCTTTTGCAGCTGTGACCTTGACCTTTCAACCTATGACCTTGAACCATATATCAAAATGATCGTTGTTGCAATACCTACAATATTCTAACATACATGTCTATACAAAAAGTTAATAGTTTTCAAAATAATTGGCAATTTAAGTCTTCTTTTGCAGCTGTGACCTTGACCTTTCAACATATGATCTTGAACCATACATCAAAATGATCATCATGTCAAAACCTACAATATTCTAATATACATGCCTATACAAAAAGTTGATAGTTTTGAAGATATAGTGACAAATATATAATTTCTAGCAATTTCCCCACTCAGTGCCTTACAATTTCCCCATTTTCGGCCCCATGGCTATTATTTGTGCAAATCTGAAAATAGATAATCTAAGGATGTTATAAATAAAATAACTAAGTTATATCTCTTGTAGATTCAGAGGAGAAGATTTTTAAAGTTTTTTACTATTTCCCCCCTTGTGGGGCCCCAAGGGGACATAACTCCTTCATTTGTGCAAATCTAAAAGGCCTTCACCCAGGCATGATGGTTACCAAGTTTCATTAAATTTGGCCTGGTGGTTTTGGAGGATATGATTTAAATGTAAAAAGTTTACGCACGACGCACGACGGACGGAGATGGATAGCAATAGCTCATCCGAGCTTTCAGCTCAGGTGAGCTAATAAGGGATCAAACAGATGCATCTGAAAGAAAATGACCAGTGAAAGTGTTTTGATACAAAATAAAATCCACTTTAAGACACTTTGTAAGCTGCAATAAACAAAATGAATATTTATTGAAAGTAACAAAATATCTCTCAACAAAAAATCTTTTTCAGTAATTATGAAGTAATGTCTTATATCTAAACTAAGCACCTAAATACAGGAAGACCAACATTTTATTTCTTACCACTCATGATCTTTGATCTGGTTTAATTACAGAGAGCACTGCAAAAACATCAAAGAGTTATCTTCCATGTCAAAATCTTTAAACTTAATCATGATATAGCATTTTAAAGCTCAGGTAATCAAAATGCCATGACCTTGACATTTGAATTTTGCTTCCATCAGACAAAAATGTCTCATACATCAAAAAGTAATGCCTGCATTGCAATTTTCCAAATAAAAAAACATCAAAAGGTTATCTTCCATGTCAAAATCTTTAAACTTAGTCATGATATAGCATTTTAAAGCTCAGGTAATCAAAATGACACGACCCTGACATTTGGTTTTTGCTTCCATCAGACAAAAATGTCTCAATACATCAAAAATAATGCCTGCATTGCAATTTTCCAAAAAAAAAACCAAACAAAAAAACAAAAGGTCAATCATAAGAATTAAACTTAAGGAGAGAGCGCCGATGGTTGACACACTGACATCATGTGGATAAGAGTTGGGTGCTTGTATAAAGCAGACCGACTCTTTGAGCTAGCATGTGAAAATCACTGAGTATGGCAAACAATAAAACATGCTTGCACATCTCACATGCACAAACTTGTTCTTTAATTTATCCTAAGAAATTAATTAACATCCTCTTGTCATGACTGGCTGGAAAATTGCTAATGTAAGATTAAACAGCAATAAAACCAACAAACCTCTCATTTAATGCATTAGATTATTTGTATGAACTCAATTTCTTCAGTAAAGGCATAAAACTTGCTGAATAGAGCCAAATTACATAACATGCCATTCAAGAAAGGAACAATTTGGAAAAATGTTTATATGAAATAAATCTGTAGATGAGTTCATACAATGTAACAACATAGTGAAATTGTTACAATTAGTTGTTCCTGCATTTGTAATAAAAATTATGACTTTTATTTGTTGTTATCAAACTAAAATAAAATACAATGTATTCTGAAAGTTAATCTAAACAAGTTGATATCAGTAATTTGAAAAACTAATGCTGCATGTTTGTCTCTATAATTATCCATCCTAGTTTGTGAAAAGGTGATAATGATGCAGTCTGTTGTATAAGTAGCCAATATTCATTAGTTTTCTGATATTATTTGCCTACTCTGGTTCTATTCAGGGTATACTGGAGTAGAGTGGAGAGACAAATGGTGTTTTAAACCCCGTCAAGATACTGATTCTTTCACATAATTAGCAAGGTAGTCTGTCCTAAGCTGATGGAGTAAACTGGAGTGCCTGGAGATAGGCAAAGGCTTTCAACAAGCAATTGTAAAACTTTCTCATCCTAGGTTCTGTCACTGTGGGATTCAAACCTACTCATTAAGATGTACTTTGATCTGTGAGCATGTGATTCAATTTCATCTAATGAGGTTTAACGTCCCAATCAAGAATATTTCACTTACATCGAGACCTCACCAACTGTAGATAAAGTGACAGAAATGTTTACCTTTGCAGTGTGGTAAGGGCAATGTGCAGGGAGGGTTTTGTAGGGTGCCATGCCCGTCATGACACTGGACTTCAGTTTTTAAGGTCTACTCTGAAGAACCTCATGACTTTAGTTCCTAAATGCAGAGTGCTTGGCAAAACAAGAGGCCCATGGGCCTTAACGCTCACCTGAGAATATCTCCAAAATTGTTTACAAAGTGCAACAGACAATATATCAAGTACAGAAAATTTAAAGAAACTCAAGAACTCCCAAAAAAATTAATCAGAAATATTCAGTCACATTTCATTAATAAGCAGCTAATATGCATAAAGTGACTGTAGTCTTCTTTTGCAGCTGTCACCTTGACCTTTCAACATATGACCTTGAATCATATATCAAAATGATTGCCACGTCAATATCTACAATATTCCAATATGCATGCCTATACAAAAAGTTAATAGTTTACAAGATAATTAGCAATTTAAGTCTTCTTTTGCAGTTGTGACCTTGTTCTTTTGACATATGACCTTGAACTATATATTAAAATCATCGTCATGTCAATACCTACAATATTCTAAAATACATGCCCATACAAAAAGTTAATAGTTTTCAAGATAATTAGCAATTTAAGTCTTCTTTTGCAGTTGTGAACTTGACCTTTCAACATATGACCTTGAACAATATATCAAAATGATCATCATGTCAATACCTACAATATTCTAATATACACGCCTATACAAAAAGTTAATAGTTTTCAAGATAATTAGCAATTTATGTCTTCTTTTGCAGCTGTGACCTTGACCTTTCAACAAATGAACTTGAACTATATATCAAAATGATTGTTGTCGCAATACCTACAATATTCTAATATACATGCCTATACAAAAAGTTAATAGTTTTCAAGATAATTAGCAATTTGAGTCTTCTTTTGCAGCTGTGACCTTGACCTTTAAACATATGACCTTGAACCATATATCAAAATGAGTGTCATGTCAATACCTACAATATTCTAATATACATGCCTATACAAAAAATTTATAGTTTTCAAGATAATTAGCAATTTAACTTTTCTTTTGCAACTGTGACCTTGACCTTTAAACATATGACCTTGAATCATATATCAAAATGATTGTCATGTCAATATCTACGATATTCTAATATACATGCCTATACAAAAAGTTAATAGTTTTCAAGATAATTAGCAATTTAACTTTTCTTTTGCAGCTGTGACCTTGATCTTTCAACATATGACCTTGAACCATATATCAAAATGATCGTCATGTCAATACCTACAATATTCTAATATACACGCCTATACAAAAAGTTAATAGTTTTCAAGATAATTAGCAATTTTACTTTTCTTTCGCAGCTTTGACCTTGACCTTTCAACATATGACCTTGACCCATATATCAAAATGATCGTTGTCCAAATATCTTCAATATTCTAATATACATGCCTATACAAAAAGTTAATTTTTCAAGATAATTAGCAATTTAAGTCTTCTTTTGCAGCTGTGACCTTGACCTTTCAACAAATGAACTTGAACTATATATCAAAATGATTGTTGTCGCAATACCTACAATATTCTAATATACATGCCTATACAAAAAGTTTATAGTTTTCAAGATAATTAGCAATTTAACTTTTCTTTTGCAACTGTGACCTTGACCTTTCAACATATGACCTTGAACCATATATCAAAATGAGTGTCATGTCAATACCTACAATATTCTAATATACATGCCTATACAAAAAGTTAATAGTTTTCAAGATTATTAGCAATTTAACTTTTCTTTTGCAGCTGTGACCTTGATCTTTCAACATATGACCTTGAACCATATATCAAAATGATCGTCATGTCAATACCTACAATATTCTAATATACACGCCTAAACAAAAAGTTAATAGTTTTCAAGATAATTAGCAATTTAACTTTTCTTTTGCAGCTGTGACCTTGACCTTTCAACATATGACCTTGAACCATATATCAAAATGATCGTTGTCCAAATATCTACAATATTTTAATATACATGCCTATACAAAAAGTTAATAGTTTTCAAGATAATTAGCGATTTAAGTCTATTTTTGCAGCTGTGACCTTGACCTTTGAACATATGACCTTGAACCATATATCAAAATGATTGTTGTCGCAATACCTACAATATTCTAATATACATGCCTATACAAAAAGTTTATAGTTTTCAAGATAATTAGCAATTTAACTTTTCTTTTGCAACTGTGACCTTGACCTTTCAACATATGACCTTGAACCATATATCAAAATGAGTGTCATGTCAATACCTACAATATTCTAATATACATGCCTATACAAAAAGTTAATAGTTTTCAAGATTATTAGCAATTTAACTTTTCTTTTGCAGCTGTGACCTTGATCTTTCAACATATGACCTTGAACCATATATCAAAATGATCGTCATGTCAATACCTACAATATTCTAATATACACGCCTATACAAAAAGTTAATAGTTTTCAAGATAATTAGCAATTTAACTTTTCTTTTGCAGCTGTGACCTTGACCTTTCAACATATGACCTTGAACCATATATCAAAATGATCGTTGTCCAAATATCTACAATATTTTAATATACATGCCTATACAAAAAGTTAATAGTTTTCAAGATAATTAGCGATTTAAGTTTATTTTTGCAGCTGTGACCTTGACCTTTGAACATATGACCTTGAACCATATATCAAAAAGATTGTTGTCGCAATACCTACAATATTCTAATATACATGCCTATACAAAAAGTTTATAGTTTTCAAGATAATTAGCAATTTAACTTTTCTTTTGCAACTGTGACCTTGACCTTTCAACATATGACCTTGAACCATATATCAAAATGAGTGTCATGTCAATACCTACAATATTCTAATATACATGCCTATACAAAAAGTTAATAGTTTTCAAGATTATTAGCAATTTAACTTTTCTTTTGCAGCTGTGACCTTGATCTTTCAACATATGACCTTGAACCATATATCAAAATGATCGTCATGTCAATACCTACAATATTCTAATATACACGCCTATACAAAAAGTTAATAGTTTTTAAGATAATTAGCAATTTAACTTTTCTTTTGCAGCTGTGACCTTGACCTTTCAACATATGACCTTGAACCATATATCAAAATGATCGTTGTCCAAATATCTACAATATTTTAATATACATGCCTATACAAAAAGTTAATAGTTTTCAAGATAATTAGCGATTTAAGTCTATTTTTGCAGCTGTGACCTTGACCTTTGAACATATGACCTTGAACCATATATCAAAATGATTGTTGTCGCAATACCTACAATATTCTAATATAAATGCCTATACAAAAAGTTAATAGTTTTCAAGATATAGTGACAAATAAATAATTTTTAGCAATTTTCCCACTAAGTTCCTTGCCATTTCCCCATTTTGAGCCCCATCGCTTTCATTTGTGCAAATCTAAAACTAGATGACCTAAGAATGTTATAAGTGAAATAACTAAGGTATATCACTTGTACATTCAGAGGAGAAGATTTTTAAAGTTTCTCACTATTTCCCCCCTTATGGGGCCCCAAGGGGACATAACTCCTTCATATGTGCAAATCTGAAAGGCCTTCACCCAGACATCATCATCACCAAGTTTCATCAAATTTGGGTTGGTAGTTTTAGAGGAGTTGATTAAAATGTAAAATGTTAACGCACGACGGACGACGCACGACGCACGACAGACGACAGACGGTGAACCATCGCAATAGCTCATCTGAGCTTTCAGCTCAGGTGAGCTAAAAAGGTCACTACCCCGAACCTTCCTAATACAAAGCGAGCACTCTACCAACTGAGCAAACATAATGATGTAGGCATGTGACTTAGACCACTTGTCCACCAAGGCCCCAATGTTAGGGTACTTTAATAATATGAAAAGAAATTTCTGGAGAAAATTTTATTTACAGCAACATAAAAAACAAAAGGAACATGAAGGCCTTGGACACTCACCTGAAATTATGTACACTCAGCTTGATTTTAGTAAATTGGACCTTTTCTATAATTTGACCTAGTGACCTACTTATTGACCCAACATGACCCTTAAACATCCTTAAGCTAGCTTTTGTCAAGAGGATCATTCTGAGAAAGCTGATAAGATTGGGATAAAATTATGGGCCCAGGAGTGTTAAAAAGGTTTTTCTATAATTTCTCTAAGTGACCTACTTATTGACCCAACATGATCCTTAAACAAACTTAAGCTAGCTTTTGTCAAGAGCATCATCCTGAGCATGGTTGATGAAGATTAGGCTGAAATTTGGGCCTCAGAAGTGTTAACAAGGTTTTTCTATAAATTGACCTAGTAACCTTTTTATTGAACCAGTATGGCCAATATATGAAAATGAGCTAGCGCTAGTCAAGAAGATCATTCTGAGCAAGTTTGATAAAGATTGGACTAAATTTGTGGCCACTGGAGTGTTAACAAGCAAAAGTTGACGCACGACACACAAAGGATAACACGACGGACATTGACCCATCACAATAGCTCACTTAAGCACTACCGGAATGTGCTCAGGTGATCTAAAAATGTTACTAATAGAAACAAGTTCCAATTCATGTTAATGTTTTTGGTTTATCATCTTAATCTTTATATTGTTACAAAAGGAAATACATGTATATTTATTAAGGGCATATGGTCATTGGATATAAAAGAATATTTAAAAGTAAAGTTTAACAGACCACAATATGTCTGAAAGATATCACTTGTGTATTGAGAAAAAAGCACAATTTGTCTTTTAGCAGAATTTACTTTCAAAAAACCTTGCTTTGATAATCATGGGCATTCTCAGTTTTCAATCCATTTCAATGTCAATTTGACTCTTCAATAGATGGTTATTGTGTTTTCAAGTGTTGTATCTTGTCTGGTTCAAAGGTGTCAATTTTTACAAATAAGGATGCATTCTGGTTTATGGTATCATGTTCAGATCTACTGTGTTTTTTTAAATAAATCCTGAACGGCCTTAGACGCATGGTGTCTGTCTTTATTTGCTTGTTGCTCCTTCAGTCTGTTATTTCTGAAAATAGAAAAAAAAAAAAAACAAACAAAAACTTTTTTAAATAATAACAACTTTTTTAAACAAGAGGCCCAAAAGGGCCTGTGGAGCTCAACTGACAAAAATGGTTCTTGTGCCTCCATTTATATAAACTCCATACAGAGACTTGAGCTGATGTAAAATGCTAAATATAAAAGCTGTAGGCCTTACAGTTTCAGAAAAGAATATTTTTAAATTTGACTTCCCATATAAGTATAGATATATGTGCCCCTGGGTGGGACCAAAAATGGCCCAGAGGCCTTTATTTGTACAAACCTGGTAAAGGGACTTGAGCTTATTGTGAAAGCTTTAAGCCTTACAGTTTCAGAGAAGAAGATTTTTAAATTTGATTTCCCATATATGCATATGTAGATATATTGGCCTTTGGGGTGGGACCAAAAATGGCCCAGGGGCCAATATTTGTACAAACCTGGTAAAGGGACTTGAGCTGATATTAAATGCCAAATATAAAAGCATTATGCCTTACAGTTTCAGAGAAGAAAATTTTTAAACTTGATTTCCAATATATGCATATGCAGATATATGAACCTCTGGGGTGGGGCCGAAAATGGACCAGGGGCCACCATTTGTACAAACTTGGTAAAGGGCCTCAAGCTGATATTAACTGCCAAATATAAAAGCTTAAGGCTTCATGATTTCAGAGAAGAAGATTTTCAAAATTGATATCTCATTATAAGCCATATATGCATATGCAGATATATATACCCCTGGGTTGGGGCCAAAAATAGACTGAGGGCCACCATTTGTATAAAATTGGAAAAGGGCCTCAAGCTGATATTAACTGCCAAATATGAAAGCTTTAGGCTTCATGGTTTCAGAGAAGAAGATTTTCAAAGTTGATATCTCATTATAAGCCATATATGCATATGCAGATATATATACCCCTGGGTTGGGGCCAAAAATAGACTGAGGGCCACCATTTGTATAAAATTGGAAAGGGGCCTCAAGCTGATATTAACTGCCAAATATGAAAGCTTAAGGCTTCATGATTTCAGAGAAGAAGATTTTCAAAATTGATATCTCATTATAAGCCATATATGCATATGCAGATATATGGACCCCTTGGGTGGGGCCGAAAATGGACCAAGGGCCACCATTTGTACAAACTTGGTAAAGGGCCTCAAGCTGATATTAACTGCCAAATATACAAGCTTAAGGCTTCATGGTTTCAGAGAAGAAGATTTTCAAAGTTGATATCTCGTTATAAGCCATATATGCATATGCAGATATATGGACCCCTGGGGTGGGGCCAAAAATGGACCGGGGGCCACCATTTGTACAAACTTGGTTAAAGGGCTCAAGCTGATATTAACTGCCAAATATGAAAGCTTAAAGCTTCAAGGTTTCAGAGGAGAAGATTTTCAAAGTTGATATCTCATTATAAGCCTTATTTTCACTTTTTACGAAGTATGACAGAAAAACGCTAAAAACGCGTAACCTAGTTTTTGACAGAATTTCACGAAATGTACAACCTATATGTTCAAGGGTGTCTAGAAGCTAAATATCACATCAGATTTTGCATATAACCTATGGTTTCAGAGAAGAAGCTTATTTTAGGTTTTTTGCATTCTAGATCGCTGTGACCTACTTTTGGTTGCCATGGAAACCAATTGTAAAAATTTTCATTTACTTTTTCTAGGGATCATTCCTGCAAAGTTTTGTTAAAATTGGCCCAATAGTTTCTGAGTTTTTGCTGTTAACGGACGGACGGACGGACGCACGCACGCGCGCATCATGCCATAAGCTCATCTGGCTTTAGCCAGTTTAGCTAAAAATGAGTTAAAAAAATAAATCATACTTAACATTCTTGAGAATATACTGAATATCACATTTGAAAAAGGATCTCGAGACCTTTGAGTATAACTCAATGAAAAAAAAAGAAACAAATTTAAAACATTGAAATACACATTTACTTGAAAAGGATCTCGAGACCTTTGAGTATAACTCAATGAAAAAAGAAACAAATATAAAATATTGAAATACACATTTACTTGAAAAAGGATCTCGAGACCTTTGGGTATAACTGGATGAAGCAAAAACAAATTGCCAGGTGGTCAATCTTAGTGTTACTGCTATAAAGTTGTGCAAGTGGCAATATATTTTACTTAAATTGAGATTTCTCAAGCTAAAGTATAATCAGACATGTTTTACACACAGTTCATCTGTCTGTAAAAATAAAACTTCTGAAAAAGTTTTAAATTTTCTTGATAAAATGTATTTACAACCTCAAAGTCCAATGTAAATTGTATACTTAAGCTTTCTATGATATAATTTGTGATTATCCAGCTTTACTGAGAAATTTTGCAATTTGCAATGATGTGAAATTGACTAAGTCTATTAACTCCACATTTTTTCCATGTAAATCATTAGTGTATGTCATGACCTTTTTATTTCATAAAACCTGTTTACTATGCATAGAAAGGCAATTCAAAATATAACCTGTGACTGTCCTAGATTAAGGTCAGAACTAATAATGTTCTGATTCATTGCTGTTCTACCATAAGCAATGGTATGTATACAAACTTTATTCCACATAAGAATGATGGGATGAGCACTCTACATCCCAGTAGTTGTTACAAATTATTAATACCTGTCAAAGTCTTTATTGGACTTTTTCATTTCTTCTGTGACTTTCTCGCTGTTAAGTCGTTTACTTTACTAGTATGAGCCCAGTCTGGATTTGATCAGTCATACAGTTAAGATGGTTTACCTGAATGATAATAATAATACCAATAATAATAACAATAATAAAAATAATAATTATAATAAATTCTTTTCCTGGTAAACTGACATTAGAGTTTACACAAAGAAAAAATATCAATTACAGGTAAGGGGCCCCAGTGGCCAAGTGTTCTAAAGCACACACTTACAGATCACAGTGCCTCAGACAGATCCTAGTGTGGAAAGTTTGTCAGTACACTTGACAAAGGTCGGTGGTTTTCTTTGTGCACTCCGGTTTCCTCCACCATCCCAGAACTGACTGACCATTTCGAAATAAGTTAAAGAATTTGCCTGAGCGTAAAACACCATTACTATACTCTCTCTCTCTCTCTCGCCCGTTCTCTCAATTATAGGAAACACGTAGAACAGTGAAACTGCCAACTGTTTTCAGATAAATGGTAGAGTTGCTAACTCCAGTCGTATGGGGCGAATAAAAACGTGCATTTTAGAACTAGAGATACTTAGTAATTTCCACAGAAGTTTTCAAAATCGGTACTGTCATTATAGGCGTTTTCACTTAATTTTGGCAATGCTGAATGCAGGAAAACAGAAAACAATATACAAATATAATTATATATTCCAGTACAGTATATCAGTTAATTAATAACATACTACCAGTGATGAAATGATCTGCCATCGGATCCAGTAATGTGTCATTTCTGCCACTGATGTCGACAAGCCAACCACAAAATTCTTCTTTCTTCGTTTAACTATTTTGTATCTTCCCTGTCTGATTATATAACTTTTGAAATTTTAAACCTCAAGTTAGATTACAACAACTTACTTATTTATGTCGGAGTTCTCAATGAAAACAGTGGATGCTGCTGTGTTATAATCCATATTACACGGGAAGCATGCACACTGTCACTGGGGTCTGTTAGGTCATCGTTAGTACTTTAGGTTAACACTTCATTCATAGGCGTTTTGTGAATGAAACTACACGCCATATTGCCAGTTGAAGGCATAAGGCATGACGGGAGTAGGCGTGGCATAGTAGATATCTCCCCAAACAGCAAGTAGGAATCTTCGGTCAAAGGTCTAAGGTTACCGCTAGGAGTCGCTTTGACCTATCACTTCCTGAAATACACGGTGCCAATAAGCGGTTAGCGTATACGCTAACCGCTTAAAAATACAAGAAAGGGCAATACGTTTTATATCAGATGATTACACTTCTACTTTATGTTCTCTTCTAAACAAAAATGGCCTTAACCTCTTACATATTAACAGGATGAAAGTAATGGCATGTGAGGTCTTTAAAATTCTTAAATTAATTTACGTGTTTTTCCTAATGAATTCTATTGACTTGATTTCCTGTGATTATTGATGATTATGCCGGCTGGTGAAGAAGAACTTATAAAACTCCAGAGGACCTGTAGACTTAGAGTTGTACATAACGGGTGATTATGTAATAGTTTTCAGCTGCTCTGGTGTGGACATATACAGTACACAGGCATTATCGATTGATAAACGGACAGTGTGTGTGCCTCTGTATTGTTGTTTACAACTTAAGAACTCTCTCTCTACATCAAAAGAAACAAACCTCTTCATGTTTCAGGTCACGGTTCCATTAACTATTAACTTGTAAATGGCAGGAAAAATACTTTGCGGAGATCCTGCAGTAATTCGCTGGTCATCGATCGTAAATCAATGCATACAATTTCGGTTACGCTCTATGCATTGTTTTAAATTAAATCGCGACTTTTTATATGTTTTAAATCCTTTATTACGCAGTTTTAATACTTATGTAACTATTTTATGAATGAAAAATCGGACTTATATAAGTTTAAGCGCAAAGCATTCTGGGTTGTCATGGTCAATCGGTCTTGACCAATCAGTAGAATTGGCACGAATGTCAAAGGTCGTTTAAATTAGTATAAAAGGGACGCTGAAGTTTGATGCGACGTACAGTTGGTAAAACGACTTTGCCTTACGAGGAAGTGCCCTCGTAACTACAGGACTAGAACACGACAGATTTCTGGTGGTCCAGCGAACACCCTCAAGGTGTGAAGAAACAGGTTTACCCTCAAAGTAGCCTGTGCCCTTGTGAAGAAACAGACATATCCTCAAGGTATTCTGTTGCGGCGAAGAATCAGACTAGCCCTCAAGGTAGTCTGTGTAGCTGTGCACCCTCAAGGTGCGAAGATACAGGTTAACCCTCAAGGTAGCCTGTGCCGCTGTGAAGAAACAGACATACCCTCAAAGTATTCTGTTGCGGCGAAGAAACAGACTAGCCCTCAAGGTAGTCTGGGTTGCTGAGAAGAAACAGACGTACCCTCAAGGTAGTCTGTGTAGCAGTGAGGAAACAGACGTGCCCTCAAGGCAGTCTGGACAAACAACCTCAAGTTGTTTGTGTGTTTCAGATTGGCCCTCAAGGCAATCTGGAGACTTTGTGAAATTCCTAAGACCGTGCAACCTAAGTGTTGTGGAACGGCAAGTGATAGGAAATCTACTCTCTACAGATAGAGAGGTACTGAAGGAAACGGCAGTTGTTTAGGTTTGTAACACATCAAACTTCAGCCGAGTGTCTAACAATATGGTGTTCGCGATTATTGTATGTAAATATTGTGTTAATTTTGCCAGCTGGTAGTAATGCAGATTGCTAATCAAAACCAATTGGATTTAGTTGTTTTCTATCGAGACATAATTGCAGCAGTGAAGGTTTATCCCCTGCTGTATTCTGTTTTAAAGTTAAGACAGTGAAGGTTTATCCCCTGTCTTTATCAGTGTAAAATCCAGCCAATTCTGCAGTCGACTACCACAGTGCCGTTTCCGCAGGGCTAGAGAAATATTAGTTCTAGTCCGGCGGCGCTTTCCGTTACTTCCCGTAACAAACAGCAAGATAAACGCCATTATATATTTTTTGTGGCAGTGGTGAGGCACTTGCCGTTACAAAAGCACCTGGTTATCTATCAGATCTAGTTAAAATTAAATTTTCTTCTTAATTTTAGGAACAGGAACCAGGTTATTTTACCTAGTGTAAGGACCACAAAGTACGGTTTGAAATCCTTCAGGTATGTGGCCGCCCGGATATGGAATAGTCAGTTTATTTTGTTGCTAGTATTTTTTAGTCCATTTCTTTTTATGTTATTCTCCTCTTTTTTTTTTTTATTACAGGGTAAAATGATCTGAAGTCGGACACGATCGAAATCGGACAACTTTAACGCAGCGTGATTTAGTGATGCAAAATAATGCTGATGTTAGGAACAACAACCTCAATATTATTAATTATTAAAACCTTAAGAGTTAATTATTAATTATTAAAACCTTAAGAGTTATCTCTCTTGAAGCAGTCACGTGATTCCTGTCTTCTCAATAACCTTGCAAGGAAAGGCCTCCCGGCGGGAAATTTTGAAGTGTCTAAACTAGAATTTTTAAAGGTATGTTATCATTACAGTAATCAAAACTTTGCTGTTATGTTAAGTCGACTTCAAGATCAAATTGAACGTAACGTCTAATTATTTTTCTTTAAAATTAAGTATTTATTACAGTTTAAATTCTTATTGAAAATATACTAAAGGTCATTTGAAAACATTGTCTGAATCGATCGTGAGTCGGACAGTAAAAATAATTGTATTGATCGAAAGTCAGACAGTGTCTGACTCAAGATCAACAGAGTCAAAAACACTTGATCAAACCATTTTAATACAGAAAAATGGAGATAGTCTTAACTTGTAATATATAAACTTAAGATTTCTTTAGAATTATGAAATATTAATGTTGAAGACGCTTTTCCAATATAGCTGATCGTATTTATTTATTATATTTATTTATCCATTTACCTATATTTATTTATTTATTGTTTTTCATGCTTGTTTTTAGGGCTGGAAACCGCTGATGAAATTCAATATCGATTGTTGTTCTTTTTATACCCAAAACTATCGAAAAATAATTTGTAGCGACAAATCTTGATACATTGTATCTAACTTTGTAAAGTGATGTCCTCGCGAGGCAGACTGAGCGTCATATTTCCAATTAACCTTTGTAATTTGCTGTTTGGAAATATCCTAAAAATTATTGTTTAAAGCAGAGTGGCAACTCTGGTTTGTGTAAAATACCGTATAACGGGTTTTTTTTCGCGCGAGTTTAATTTTCGCTATATTAGCGATCAGTTTAAAACGCCAAAATTAAAACGCTAAAAATTAAATAGGAATGTTTGTAAGAGTTATTGCCCTTGTATCGTATTTCTCTCAACACTATGCGTTTTTGTTCGGTGAGCACTTTTCACAATGATTTTAGATAATAGGTAAACAGTTTGTCCATTACTGAATAAGATTTCAGAGAGTCAGTATGTTAAAATATTTAACAAAGAAAAATTCACAGGATGAAGCATTTGAAATGGCCGATGAATTTGTGGAAAAAGAGGGAGAAAGTAATAAACCCAAGAGCCCAATGCGTGGACAATATAAATTTTACACTCCTGAAATGCGATATAATATTGGGAAACACGCAGCAGAGTATGGAAATAAAAGTGCAACGCAGAAATTTTCTACACCGGAAAAAAAATTAAGTGAAAGCACTGTGCGTGGAATGAAAAAAAAAATATTATGAACAGTTAAATGCACAGAAAAAGAGAAAAGTTGACGACACCAATTTTGACGATTCTGACAATGAACAAGTTTTAACTCCCAAAAAGCGTGGCCGGAAAGTTATGTTAGGAGAAGATTTGGATAAGCTAAAGCTGTATCATTTCCTTAAATCAAATCCTGATACCATATACAATGGTTTTCATAAGGCCGGTATTGCGGAGGCAGTAGGTTATTGCCGTTAATTGGATCTATAATGATGATTTGTGTTTGATTGGTTTTTTTTTGTTTGTTTCTTGGTAACAAACTGTTCATGAAAAACTGTATGAGTAAATAAATTTTCTTGACATGTTAAAATTTATTTAATGAGTGAATATTAATAATAAATAAATGAATAGAGTTATACGAGTTATTTCCCTTTAACTACATCTGTCCGTCGTGTATGGCAGAGTGATTTTTGTGTTTCATGCCACTTCAAACGTATACAAACATATTTCAGCTATTCCCGGCTGGACCGCACATCGCGAAAATTGAAACGCTAATATTAGATCTTCGACAAAATCGCGAAATTTGCACGACGCGAAAAAAACCCGTTATACGGTATACTTATTCAGCTGCAACTTCTAAAACACACTACACCTAAATCTTGACTTGGATGTTAAACAGTCAAACCCCACAAAATTATAAACTAACACACCTAAACTCGTGACGTCACAATATTTGTGTGCTACCTGTATTCTAATGTAATTTCTTCCTCATATAAAGACTAAGCTAAATGAATTAAACATTCAATATTTGCACAAAATCAAAATTTTTTCTTTTTTATTCAATCTGTTAAAGTTTTTGAAGGATTTTGCATCATTTCAGATCTTACTGAAATAAGGTGCGCTCAAGTATAGGAAGGATTTCGCATCACACAGAGGTGCCCAAGAATGCTGGACAACTCGCCCCCAAGACAACTCGCCACCTTTTCAGGACAACTCGCCCCCAATTTAGGACAACTCGCCCCCTGTTAAGACAACTCGCCCCCAGGTTAAGAAAACTCGCCCCCAGCGTTAAGAAAGTAAACTGGGGGCAATATTTTTTATCTAAATGTATATATTTATTTATTTAATATATATATTTATATATTATTTCGATATTTTTTTTTTTTTAAATGTTTCTGGCCACAGTTACGCTTAAAAATTGTACTCCCCGTTCAAGAACTACCAAAAAATAAAAAAAAAATAAAAAAACGAAAATAAATTCTTTTCTAAACTTTATTGAAAATAAATCATAAATAATATAAGCACTAATATTTATTTTCAGCACTATCTTCTTTCAAATCACAATCATTTTCACTTTAATCACAATTCATTTGAGAACGTTTTTCTTTTTCACTGTCCATTGTAGATCTGTCCACATTTCTTCAGTAGTTTGCTGGCGCTGATGGATCCATCGTTGTAGTTGTCCCAAAGTTGGTTGATGTGGCACTGTAGAAGTCTTGTAGTCTTTGTTGGTATCTCCGGAGTTTTCCCTCGCTGATCATCTTCAGTTGGTTCGGGATGCTGGCGGTTTGAAGAGAAGAATCACAAGCACATAGAAAGACAGGCTGGACTTCTGGGCTCTCCTGTTGATGCGGTGGTGCCATCCTTCGACGTCGTTGTTTGTCCTCACAGCCATACGGTAGACGGTCCACGATGATGGTGTCCTGATGTCGCCGTTGGTCAGCTGTATCAGTTGCTCGCTGGTGACGGTCTCCTTCAGTGTGTTGAACGCGACGGGGATCTGTTCCTCTGGCAGAAATGGCAGGGCAAGCAGCTTCCTCACGAACTTGAATACACCATCCTGCTGGCTGTAGTCCATCTGCAAAAAAAAAAAAAAAAAAAAAGGTTTTTTTTTAAATATTTATATTAACGTTATCTTATACAATGAATACTCCGGATCTGGCAAAGAAGTGGATAGATAGCAGCTGCACAAAAGGCTTGGAAATGATCTTGAAAGTTCCATCGACGTACCACGTCTTTGCTGAAGCAAGGTGTTGTAGTTGTTGATCTGATGCGAAGATGAGGTGTCGATGATCTCCAACGGTGACGTCTCCTCTGTAGAAATCCGACGAAGTGTGGCGCTCCAGGATGGATCCACTCTTGTTCTCCTTCTTCACCACATAAGAAAATCCATCGCTTGACACAAGTTTCCTCTTCCCGCGTTGTGAAGTATTCTCGGTGACTTGGAAGGTGACGACGGCTTCTCTGGTAGACAGTTCCTGGGGTAAAGTCTCGTCGTTGAGTGATTCCTCCTCTGGATGGTGTGGCTCGGCATGGGGAACGATGGGGATGTTGATGGACTCCTCAACTATGCGGGTGCTCTCGGCGTCTGGGAGAAGACGTGGTGGTGGTGACCTCGGAGTAGGGAACTGTTGCCTCTATACACTCGACACACTGAAACACAGCTTGTCCTTGGCTTCTCATCCGCCGATACTCCTCACGTGAGATGCCTGAAAAAGAAATATGTTTTAGATTAAATCATCAATATTTGCATTTATGCAGTCATTATGCCTATAACATTGCGCTTAAAAGAGGAGAAGATACGATTAAAATATTTTTTTTCTCTATGAAAATATTTATTTTTTATATAATATTATATTTTTTCTTATCTGAATTACATATTTGCATTTATACGGCTATTATGCTTATAAAATTGCGCTTAACAAGATGAGAATGTACGATTAGTATAATGTTTTACTATTGAATTATTTTTATGTAATTTTTATATAATTATATTTTTTCTAACCTGAATTACATTTCCTATGTTGTTTTCCGAGGCAGGAAATGCAACATAGGATCTCTTGGCGTTGTCGGAGATGAAGATTGCATGCAATGCACAAGTCAGCCATGATTGAAACTGATGAAAATTCTAGTCATTTGTTCCTTATATAGGGGACTTAATTTGTTTCCAACGTAAGCTTTCTTGAATTCTTCATCACTTTTAAGTTGCTTCGGAGCTTGGATACGCCAATTTTTTTATCAACTATATATACGTAATTTTCGAGGCTTGCATGCTCTAATTCTTCATTATTTTAAAGCTGCTTCGGAGCTTGGACAAGCCAATTTTTGATCAACGAAATACACGTAATTTTCGGGGCTTGCATGTCCTAATTAATCATTACTTTGAAGTTTCAAATTACTTGTGAGCTTGGGGATTTCATTCAAATTCTGTCTGATCTTTTCATTATTTAAGTTTTCATAAGTTTCCTAAAAGCCGTCATCGATGGAATATCATTAATATGTCATTAAATAATTAAGATTGTTCAACATTTAGAACTTTGTACTTGATTTACCTAGACATATTCTACAAATATAAATTTAAAACAATATGATAAATCAAAATGCATTTATTTGCTCTATTTCATTAGCAAAAAGATCTAAGGAAATAATAAATAAATATTTTATACATATACCGTGTTTACTTTATATATGCGTAAAAAAAACCCAAACAAATAACAACATATATATTACACACACAATCGTAAATATTAATTTTATTTTATTCATAATAAATAATAATTAAAAATTATAATATAAATTTGCATTTAAAATATTTTTATTGAATAATATATGTCGTTTTTTCCCTGTAATACACAAGAAAAAATAATGGGGACGAGTTGTCTCTATAATGGGGGCGAGCTGTCCTGAGTGGGGGCGAGTTGTCCTAAATTGGGGGCAAGTTGTCTTTACAGGTGTTGGGGACGAGTTGTCTTGGGGGCGAGTTGTCCTGATTCCGTGCCCAAAAATTGATGACGTACTTACCTTGTATGTTACTGTGTTATGACAAATAGCTAATGACAAGTGGAGCTTATTTGAATAAATATAAATAATAACGAGTCAGGCATAGTTTTAAATAAACAATCTTTTTCTTGTTTTTTCTTAAGTTTTGGATTTTCTAGTAACTTATCGATATTTGAAAAATCAATATCGATTATCGTCGGAAGTAGCCCATCGATCAGTATATCGGTATACCAATATATCGTGCCATCCCTACTTTTTTTATTTAAATCTCTCCTTTTTTTCTGCCAAACCCCCTGTATTTAAGTTGCAGCCCACCTAACACACCACCCTCTTCACGATCCATTGTGAGAGCCTTCGCTGTTCTATTTCGCCAATCAAGGAAGCACCAACTGGCCAAATTTTAAAGTCTTTCGTTTGCCTTGTCACCCCCCCCCCCCCCAAATCTGTGTATTTTGAAGCACCTTAAATACCAATAAGTTAAATTTGTACCTTGGAATTTTATACATAAAATAACACAAAGTGATAATTATAAATAATGTACATCTAACAGTAACAGCAATGTCAAGCACAAACCATTTTTGATATTTCAGATATCAAGTTGCAATGAAGAAGGTTATCGCACAAAACCTGTATGCTGTTGGGATGCATCACTCAGGTTGCAGAGAACTTCCAATTGAAACTGTTCACTACTGTAACCTGGAGCCTGACAACCCCAAAGACAAAAATGCCATTGCTATTTACAGTGACAGTAAACTTAAGCATCGTGTTGCGTATTTCAGACAAGAGGACGTTACCAAAATTTCCTCTTTATTTAATGAAAACTTCGTTCATGGAAAATTCTACATGAAAGCAAAGTTTCACATTAATAAGTACTCTAAGCGGAAAGGTCCAATGCAGAAATGTAGCATTGGTTTTCTTTGCCATGATTGCAATATTGAAAAAGTTAAAGCAATTTGACCCAAATGCCATTCCAGATGTGGCGTTTACGCCATCAGAAGTAACTGGTAACCAGTATGCTTCTGCACACTCACAAGGATGAGATTGGAATGTCTGTTGCCGCTGTAGATATACAAGAATCAACGAATGCAATGCCAGATCGCTTCTTAAACATTGAGCAAGCAGTCAATGTGGCTGATTCTTCACTTATGGATATAGACACTGGAATTTTATCATCTGTGACATTATCCGTCCCACTAACAGGAGACAGCTTACAAAATTTACCAGTCTCACTTGACTTCAATGGAAACCTACTTCTAAATTCAGAAGATAACAAGATACAGGAATCAGCTGATTCAGAAGTCATCAGTGAAATTAAAGAAGTAGAGAGTTGTTCGGATGAACAGGCCTTAGAGGCAGTCGAATCTGCTTTGTCAACTGAAGAACTTTCTCTGTTTTGCGTAGCATTAGTGGGCGGCTGTGATATTGATGATGCCTTATTCCACACCTGGAAAAAGTACAAGATTAAAGTTAATACAAGTAGTAAAAGTGATTCCAGCAACAGTAAATCTGTTGAGCATACTGCTGAAGATTTGTACCCCATCCCTCAGAAGAAAGTGGTTAACAAATCCAAGAAAATGTCTTATTTTGTTTTATTGGCTGATGAGTGTTACCAACAAAAAAAGAATAGACAAGAGGAAAAAATCCGCAAAGAAATGGAGAAAGAGAAAAGGAAAGTTGAGCGTGAACAGAAGCGAATTTTAAAAGATATTGAAAAAGAGAATAAACTGAAACTAAAAATGAAATCTAAGGGCAATAAATCGTCGAAATTGCTTTAAGTCACAAACGAAATTACTGAATTACAAATTTAACTTGACACCATTTTGGTCTAATACAGTATACATGTTATTAAAATTTATGTATTTGTTTCTCCTCTGGTTCGCGCTGTTTGTGTTTTCTCTTTAAATATTATCATTAATTTCCCTGCAATGTCATTGATTCTGATAGAAAAAACACAATGAAACGCATTCATAAGCCAATCGAAACACCATGTGATAACACTTCAGTGCAGACAAATAATCAACACCGCTGACTTTGTTGTTAATCATTTAATGCAAAACACTGTTTGACGGACAAACAGAGCAAGAACTACAAATACGTGAAAATAACACAAAATCATACATAAAATCACTGCAACAAACAAATTATATATCAGCTGAAAAATAATGTCAATAAGGCATACATAAAATTATCTTTCAATGCATCATTACATAAATTACCAAAGCTTTACGAAAACTGCAAGAATAATAGCAAAAGTACTAGTTACTATAACCAGAAATATCAAATTATGAACAAATAAAGTCAAAAATTACAGATAAAAAACAAATCTAAAGATAATAAGTATTTAATAATACAATGATAAAACATTAAACATACCATATGCGCTCTTTAAAGTTCTAAAATTCAAGTTTCTGTTCTGTTTTAAAAGTTTATTCTATCTTCCGCGCAACTAACTTTTTTCTAACAAAGAAAACTACCCGGATATAAAACATAATAACCTAACTGGAAAACGGAACAAACCGGAACTACAACACAAGACTCATAACAACTTCAGTGTTACAACTGACGTTTTATTTTCACACTAAGATAGAAAAAATGACAAAATTGGACTTCTGGCTTGTTGCATAGTGCTGAGGCTGTCACAACATTTTTTAAGGTTGTGCCGTGTAAGAACACTGAAATAACATGTTATGAATTTAGGTTAATGTCTTAGGATTTTTTTTTAACTTTTATAAAGACGTATGAAATGGACACATTGCGATAACTCACTCTGACAACAATGACAAGATAGCAACAAATACCGGGTTGAATGCAAACTTTTTCATGCACAGTTAGCGGATCAGGTCGGAGTTGTTTATCAAATTGTTCGTCTGTTCCGAGATAGTTTCACACTAGAATGTCTTGATTATGATTGAAGCAAGACACTTATGCATTTGCCTGTTGGATGACCGTATAATTGCACGTGAAAATTTTAAATAAAATACACATCTTGTCATCGGAAATGCACCTACAAGATGCATCTTTATTCTAAGAATAAAGTATATAATGCTGACCTTAAAATATTACTGGTTAATCAGCAAAAAAAAAAAAAAAAAAAAAAAAAAAACCGACGTTTGAGGGATCGATCCCTGATTGGAATTTGAGATCATAGTTTTCATTTAGAAATAAATAGCTATGCCAAATTAATCTGTGATATAATCACACACACACACACACACACACACACACACACACACACATATATATTTGCTCATCGGAAAAAACAAAAATCCTTTAAAGTGCAGATTTTTTCCCTGAAAATTATTTGGTCTTCTTAAATTTACTTTCAACGTAAACGATTCCAGTCTTGACTGTCTGACTCAATATCAAACGTGTCAGACTCACGATCGAAAATGTAGTTTCGGGGTTTTCGGAACTTTTCCAATCTTATCTGTATGATATTCACTTTGGTACTCGAAATAAACATCCGAGATAACCCGATAGCCATTACAATCAGTTCTGTTTGACTTCTCAAAGCTTTATCAGCGTGATATAGGGCTGAGGTTATAGTGGGTGTCCGACTCACGATCACTTTACCCTAAGTCTATCTGTGCTAGCTTGATTTTATTTTTACTATATTTTTCTTCTTAAAATGTGTTAATATGTTGCATGTATTTATTTATATATATCATGTCGATATGTAGTTTTATTATTTGTGTATATGTTTACTTGTTTTATTTTCAGTTTTACTTATGTTTTGTCGATTACAAGCTCTACTGAGCTTATCTTATTTTATTTGTAACGTATCTACGATAAATAAAGATTACCTATCTATCTAACTATCTATCTATCTATGGAAATTCCATGGATGCCATGGCAAATCTACAGCCGGGGCCTTTTTTTTTACTGACCCAAAACACAGCCGCCAATACTAGCGAGAGTCCAAAAACTACCGACTGAGCTATCCGGCCACCCATCAAGCCCGGATCGTTACTAATGCAGAAAATTTTTACGGCCCTAACAGTCATACACATAATAAACTGCTACACTTTAAAACATATAATTACTTAGGATATACATTTCCTGTGTTTAGGTATGTTACAATTTACTACTTACAAAACTGGAGTAATCTTCTATATAAATACAGTAACGACCGCCATTTGTTTCTTTCTCAACTAAGCTGGCATAGGTGGCGCTTTTTACGAAACTAGTTTATGGTGTATGGTGGCTTATTTCTGACATCTATGGTGGCTTATTTCTGAAATCGTATGGTGGCTTATTTCTGACATCGACATAAATTTAGTCGACATAAAATTATCTCGACATGTCGTCTTATTATCTTGGCAAGTCGAGATATTATCATGGAAAGTTGTGATACCAAAATGAAAAGTTGTGATAAGTAACACGACATGCCGCGATACTTATGTTGACCAGTCGTGATAATTATCTCGATATCTCGACCTATTTTTATCGCGGCAAGTCGTGTTAATTATCTCAACTTTTTATTTTTGTATCACAACTTTTCATGATATTATCACAACTTTCCATGATATTATGTCGACTTGTCAAGATCTTAAGTCGACATGTTCAGATAATTTTATGTCGACTAAAATTATGTCGATGTCAGAAATGAGCCACCATATATTATGAATAAAAAAGGCAACCGTTTAACTTGAAAACAATATAAAAATAAGTCGAGATAATTATCTAGAATGGTCAACATAAGTATCGCGGCATGTCGTGTTACTTATCTCAACTTTTTATTTTGGTATCACAACTTTCCATGATAATATCTTGACTTGCCAAGATAATAAGTCGACATTTCGAGATAATTTTATGTCGACTAAAATTATGTCGATGTCAGAAATAAGCCACCATAGGTATCACAACTATGTTGGCGTAGAGCTGCCATCGACATGTTGAGATAATAATGTACTTTATATTGACTAAACATGTCGACATATCGTACTTAAATATATTAACATGTTGACATAATTATATCCACATAAATTCTTATTTTTATCAACATGTCATCATGTTGTGATAATTCAATTCTCATTTTGTCGATAAAAAGTGCGCTTTTATGCCACTGATTATGTGTAATAAGAAATATTACATTATGTTGACAAGAAAATATGAATTTGCACAATATATCAACAAGATGATATAAAATATTTCATGATGTTGGCATGACGCTATAGAATATTACATTTTGTCGGCATGACATCATAGAATATTACATTTTTTCGACTTGACGTTACAAAATATGACATAATGTCGGCATGACGTTACAAAATATTACATTATGTCGATATGACGTTACAAATTATTACATTAGGTCGATATGATGTTATAAACTATTACATTATGTCGGTATGATGTTATAAACTAATATTACATTATGTCGTGTGACGGTACATATTATCGTCCCTGTATATATTGTCGCCGGCGACAATATGTACCGACAATGAATGCACATGCTGTCGCCGATCGGTATATACTGACGTTGGCGACAATATGTACCGAGATGAGGCTTTTTTTCCTGCAAAATGGGCGACAATATGTGCCGACATATTAAAATGGGCGACAAAAAGCACATTATGCACATATCGGCACATATTGTCGCCGGTGGAATGAAGTATTTTGACCCGGGTTGAAAATTGACCCGGGGTTCATTTTTCAACGTTGAATATTGAACCGAGTGTGCTTTTTCAACCGTTTGAAAATAGATACCAAAATTCGTGAAATTTATACCCGGGGTCATTTTTCAACAGGTTGATTTTTTTTTTGACAAATTATGACCTCATTTCGTTGAAAATTGACCCTGGTGAATATTGATCCTCCCCACAAACTACAGAGTTTTGATCTGTCTGTGACCTTGACATTGTTCAACATTATATATATGTATATATATATATATATATATATATATATATATATATATATATATATATATATATATATATATATATATATATGCTTATAAGTTTCTAATCCAGAATAAAACTAGACAGAAATAATTAATTCATAACATAGTACACTGTATATCTGACAGCAACGGTTTTTATGATACTTGGCGATCGGCTATCACATTTATGTCGACTGTTAGAGAGCACTTTTTCAGATATAGTCTTGCAAAGCAAATATATTGTCAACTTGATAGCACAAACACACGATCTCATTTTTAATTTTACATATGTCAATAAAGGACAACACAAAGAACTGATAAAAAAACAAGTTACCTTTATAAAACGTTATGCGTTATTACTCGAAAGTTGTGCGTTATTTCGCGAAAGTTACGCGTTAATTCAGGAAAGTCACCTGTTATTACGTGAGATGTTACGCGTTATTACACGAGAATTTACGCCTTATTACGAGATTTGTTTTCAAACCGAGTTCATTAGGCTTTCGTGCAACTGTATGCATTTGGTAATTATACAATTATCCGATTGCAAAATACATGTGCAATTTATTTTGCAAAAGATAGAGATTGCTTTTCATATACATATGATGCATGATTCTTAAATTTTTAAGTATTAACCAGTATTAAGGATGTGCTAAGAGAACTTGTATTAAATGTTGCCATTCATTTATTCATAAGAGTTTGCTCTCAAGTTTCACGATTTCAAGAAAGAATTGACCATTTACAAATTCAGTTAAATTTTATAGTGAAATTGTCTGAAACCTGTTCCACTTAATGTTTTCATAGATTAAAATGTATTTTTTAGTTTCACATATCAAATCACACCTAATAAATCATTCATAGACTACATTATACAAATAGGAAAAATTTGCCTTTATAATATCCAGTACCAATATTAATCCATACATGTGCATGTATATACCAAATGATTAAAAATACTCATAGAAGAACATTTTTCTGAGTTTCTATATATTAGCAGTTTCGTGAATATGTGTGTGTGTGGGGGGGGGGGGGGGGAGAACAGTCATAAGAAAAAAAAAATTATTTTGAAAAAAATAACATATACACAAAATGTTTTGATAGTACAGGAAACTGAAGAAGCTTGTGGTTTAACTTAAGCTTGGTCTGTAACATATATTAATATTTAATAATTTTATTGTTTTGTTTTTATTTTGAAAAAATAACATATACACAAAATGTTTTAATAGTACAGGAAACTGAAGAAGCCTGTGGTTTAACTTAAGCTTGGTTTGTAACATATATTGATAAAGACGAGCTCTTTACTCAGTGCAAATGATATATTTTTAAACAATGTTTACCAAAGTTATAATTTTTTTCAACTATTGATAAAATGTGTGAATTTAGACTGAAGTCCTAACTTAAGCTGTTTTTTAAGATAAAACTTAAATTTTATAAATTTCTTCAAAGTTTTCTTCGATTATATTATAAAATGACCTGAAATGAACATTTTCTCCTATTTCTATGTATCTTACTTAAATATTTCTCTTATCATAATAAAAATAACAAAGTTAAGTCCACACTTAAGTCTTGTTTGCGATCTTAGGGCAAGTTTGTTAAATTATTATTGAAATTTTATCATTTATAACCCAATATCAATATAATAAATGAAAAAATATCTGTAATTCCAATTAAATGCTGTATGTGACTTTTTTCCAATGACTTTTTTCTTATGACTTTTTCCTAGATTCTTAATTTGTATATATTTATTTATAAATTCAATTTTTTACCTTATACAATAATTATTTTTACTTAACTAATGTGTGTAAACAACTACCATGAATGCATCCCAATATTTGCCGTTAAAACAGTTGAAAAAAATACAACAATATTAAGTGAATAATTCCTAAACAATAGCAATGTAGCAGTTTAGGAAAAACATTAAATATTTAATTCCTTTTCATTTTAAAATTATGTTCCTATTGTTTATTTGGAGTTTTAATTCTTATATGAACGTCATCAGTAATATGTAGTGTCTTGGCAAGCTAAAAGTTGTCTTCAGAATGCAGAACAAACACATTAATTAATGAAGTTGTTTTAAAAAGACCCTATACAATAGAACATCTGTGCAATGTGTTTTTTTATTATATATTTTACAACACTTCTTATGATACTTGTAGTCATACTAGTTGTTGCATTGTGTCAACAAGGATATATGACTTGAGTAACTCATGTCAAAGGCATGGTGTCTTTAAATACTGAGCTTGGAAATCTTACTGGCAAACCAGTAAAAATCATCATAATGGACAACAACAAGAAAATATTGATTTATGGTCATAGTTTTATAAATCATCTTTATAGATATATGCAGCAAAAACAGGTGAAATTCCATCTGAAATTTCGAGTAGAGATGATAGGGTTGAGTGGTGGAAGAACAACAGACTTGCTTCGAAGAGCATGCAGAAATTCTTCATTCAAGAAGTACAGATATGTTTTTTTACAGACAGGGGGCAATGATATATCTCCTGATTCCAATGCCCATCAGATAGCAGAAGATATAAAACAATTGGCAAAGTTTTTTAAACAGAATGGGGCCAAAGTTGTAGTGGGCACACTTTTCCCAAGAAGAAAATTTAGAAAGCACCCAACTATGTCCATCAGTAAATATGACCAACAAAAAAAGCTGGTGAACAAAATTTTGGAAGAAATCTTAAGAGATGAAGACATTCTTGTATGGCAGCATCAACGATTTCCATCAAAGAATCATTTTCTTGATGGTGTACATCTGAATCCTGCTGGTAACAAGAAATTTGTAGCTAGTGTTGCTGCTGGCTTAGGCCATGTGATGAGAAAATAATATAATGACAATTATTTACATAAAGGCCCTTTTAAGGGCCAACCAAATACTGCGAAAAGTATCTATAAAAATCGTGGTATTTAAACATAAAAAAGTTGGTTAATGTGTAACATCTCATCAGAATTTTTCAGCTAATTGAGAAGAGGACAATTAGTTCATAAATATTAAAATATCTTATGTCCAAGATCAATTATAATAATCTTTATCAATTTAAAGATTGTTCAAAGTAACATCTTATAGCATTACATAAAATACATGCACTGAACAAAGTTTTATATATTCAAATGAAAAATGAAATTCAAAACTAAAATATACATCACAAAATATCAAAAAGTTTGCATTAGCATTAAATTAAATACATCCTTTCCATGTACCAATCAACAAAAGGAGGAGAAAATTCTAAATTAACAAGAAAATAGAATATCAAATATAAGTCAATAACACTATATTTAGAGTTTACATATCTGACTTTACACTTTACTGAATTGATCTATCTGACAGACCATTTACCTTTTATTTATGTAACAATTAAATCTGCTTATTTAATTGATAGTTGATAATTTAATAAAAAAAAAAAAATACAAGCTGATTTGGGAGTTGATCAAGAAACTAAATTTCTTTATTTTTTATGAAATTAATAATATTAATTTAAAAAAAAAAAAAATTGAGGAAAATTTTACTTTTTAAAATTTAAATGTGTGCAACCATGTTTGTAAACCTATAGTAGGAGTTTATTTCTTAATACTTTTGTTATAAATATACGTGTCATTATAACACCTCTGGATGTTACCTATTATTATTAAAATCTCTATTTGCATACAATTTTTTTTGGTCTGTCTCTTTGGTAGGGTTAAGGTAATGGTTTTTTATATCCCACTCCAGAATATTTCACTTATACAGAGATGGTCAGTTTGGAAAATGGTTAAGGAAACTGGAGTACCCAGAGAAAACTACTGACCTGCAGCAAGAAAACAGACCAATGCCCCACATGAAATGCTTTACCCACTCGGATGACATCAACAACTATTCAGTCTATTATTATTCCCTTAACACAGCTGAAAAAATGCTGATGTGACATTAATTACTTCGAAAAGGAACAAACCTTTACCAACAGATTAGACTACTTAACTACCACACAACCTTCCTTTGTATAAAACTTAAATTTTGGACATATAATCTTAAGTCACAGTTTTAATTTACTTTTTATTGTCTGATTTCAGTTTGTTTTTTTTTTTAGGTATTTGGTATAGACAGTGTGTTTCTTTTTAGGTACCTGGCATAGACAGTTTGTTTTTTTTTTTTTTTCAGGTATTCAACATAGACAGTTTATTTCTTTTCCGTGTATTAAACATACACAGTTTGTTTCTTTTTAGGTATTTGGAATAGATAGTGTGTTTCTTCTTTTAGGTATTCAGCATAGACAGTTTGTTTTTTTTTTTCAGGTATTCAACATAGACAGTTTATTTCTTTTTCATATATTAAACATACACAGTTTGTTTCTTTTTAGGTATTTGGAATAGATAGTGTGTTTCTTCTTTTAGGTATTCAGCTTAGACAGTTTGTTTCTTTTTTCAGGTATTCAAAATAGACAGTTTTTTAGCTTACATGAGAACAAAGTGCTCATGTGAGCTATTGGTATCAATAGAGGCAGACCCTCCGTCGTCCATCCGTCCGTCCGTCAACAATTGCTTCAAACGACTTCTTCTCAGAAACTTCTGGTCACATTTTGCTTAAACTTGGTCAAAAGCATCTATAGAACATTGCCTTTCAGATTTGTGTTTTTGGTTGCCATAGCTACTAAATGTGGGTCACAATGACCTACATATTAAAAACCTAAAAAAATCTTCTCCAAAACCACTTCACTGAGATAAAATCTGATGTGATATTTGGCATCTAAAGCATCTTATAAACCAAGTTTGTGAATTCCAACAATTTTGTGAAAAATTAGGTTACGTGTTTTTGCTTTTATTTTATATACATTGTAAGTAGTACTTTTTTACCAAAATTACAATATTAATAAATTTAGGAGAATTCTTTTTCCAAACATCATTTTCTTATGTGGAAAAACATATGTTTAACAATTTTCATGAAATTCTGTAAAATACAAGTCGCTTTTTTCGACCTTATTCTTTTTCAATTCTAGAAACCCAAGGGTCGAGGGTTCAAATACCAGTGAGGCAACCTTTTTTTTTTTAATTTCTGAATTTTATGACTTACAATGGTGCATAGAAGAGATGTTATGAATTTTTATTTTTTAGTGAATTATTTTTTTGAAATACATGTGATACTGATATGTAGATTTAGCTAAAACCTTGAATTTTTTTTTTTTTTTTTTTTTTTTTTTTACAAAATCATTGTTATGTGACATTATTTAAATTAATTGAACAATTTTTTGGAAATAATTTGCAGTTAAATTTTACAGTTTTTTAAAAAATATTTTAATTAGTGTGTCAAATCTGTAAAGTCTTAAATCTGGATCTGAAAATTGCTCATGTGAGCTTTTGTTATGGATAGGAACATCCATCCATACATCCATCAAAAGACTTCTCAGACACTACTGGTCACATTTCATTCATATTAGTCAATAGCACCTTTAAACCATTGCCATTCTCATTTGTGTTTCTGGTCACTTTGGCTACCAAAAGTAGGTCACAGTGACCTATATAGCTAATAACCAAAACAATAAAAATAATGTTAACTGAAACCACTTCTATTGAGGCAACATGTTATGACTTAACCAGGTATTATCAAGACATACCAGTTACATTTAAAATCAGGTGAGCAAATTAGGGCCATCTTGGGCCTCTTGTTTCTTTTTCATGTATTGAGCATACAGTTACTTTCTTTTTCTTTTTTTTTTCTTTGGTATTTGGCATAGGCAGTTTGTTTCTTTTTTCATGTATTCAATATAGGCAGTTTGTTTCTTTTTTCATGTATGGCCAAAATGAACATTAAGTGTGTCTCGGGTTACATTCCTGGTAAAAATAGGGTAGGTAGGTAGGGAATCCTTTTTATTTTTTTAAATCTTTTAACAAAAGTTTATATACTGGACACATCTCACAGTGCTTGTATCAAAATGCTGAAACATTTTTTAGGGTAGGCCTAGAAAAATAGAGTATGGTAACCTGAAACACATTTGTTTTTTCTCAGCCTATTCAACATAGAGACTGTTTCTTTTTCAGGTTTTCAACATGGTTTGAAAGGGAGTTTGTTTCCTTTTCAGATGTTCAACATAGACAATTATATAAAATATTTTTACTGGGGGATCCATATTTGACACATTTTTCTTTTTCAAGAATTAAAAAAGACAGTCAATTACTCTTTTTTTTTTTTGGGGGGGGGATTCAGCAGAAATAATTTCTTTTTGTCTCAGATCATCAACAGAAAATTTGTTTCTTATTGTTGGTTTTTCAGCATTGTTTGTTCCTTTTTACAGATATGCAACACAGAGTTTTTTTTCTTGTTCAAAGTTCTTACTATCTGACTGATGAGGCCCAAGTAAGAACACTTGTTGATCTATTGAAAAAATGTTGTGATGCAACTTTTTACAGGAAGGGCCGAAACTTTCATGGTGACTGTATATATAATAATTAAATCTGTAAATTCAGAAATTAAAAATAGCAATGTGCGATTTAATAATATGCATTCATTCTTCAAACTCTCTTTTTCTTTTTTGATGCAAATTACCTGTCAAGTAATTTAGGTTCTTTTCGGATTATTTTCTAAGAATTTATTAATATTTGGATAGTTTTGTCACCAGGAAAGTCTCAGGGATTGTTGTTTACGAATACATGAAATATTACTGAAGTAGCATCATGAAAATATTTTACAGATAATCTCACTATTTATCAAAAGGATTATTCAATTTCAGACCTTAGACATTTTGGGTGTCACAGAAGTGTATCCTGCATACTACTTTAGTTATCCTGCTTCATGTTTTCAGGATTATATTGGAGAAGGGGAAATTATTAGTAACTGAGATAAGTGCTAAACTAGTTGTAAGACAATGCTTCATCTCAATCCAAAGCTACATAAATGGTGATCTTGTATAGTGTGGTCTGAGCTGCAGTAATACTGTACAATGCATTTACAGAATGCCAGTTTACCCCTATCTATATTCGAGTACAAAATGTAGACTAACATTTATGATGTATAATGTGTTCTGAAATGTGATGGACATTTACAGTATATATAATTTGTTCTAAAAATGTGATGGACATTTGCAGTATATATAATTTGTTCTAAAAATGTGATGGACATTTACAGTATATATAATTTGTTCTAAAAATGTGATGGACATTTGTAATGTGTTCTGTAACTGTCTCTAAAAACAAAGTTTAACTCAGTTGTTGGTGAATTAGTTATGAAATTATCAAGTGGGACTTTATTGTTCTTTAGGTCTTGAAAATTGTATTCGAAGTCTCGCTGATCAAAAGTAACAATTAGTTCTTCTAGTATAAATTCATTAGAGATCAAATGCTTACATGTAACCAAGACGAGAGATTTTATTCCTAGCAGAAATGTTACTCAATTGCTGAACAAAAAATCTGATACAAACATTTAAAAAAATTTAAGTCAATATTATATAGGAGATAACACATGAGCAATGCAATATAAAAAGAAGATATTGCTGAAGAATTTTTTTAAAAATGGTTTTAAACTGTGTTTTTTCCCATGACTCGCTTTAGATCAATTATTTTATTATTTATTTATTTATTTTTAAATTTGCTCTCTGATTCAGTTTTATTTATTTTTAGCTCACCTGACCGAAAGGTCATGTGAGCTTATGGCATGGCGCGGCGTGTGTATGTGCGTGCGTGTGTGCGTGCGTGTGCGTGCGTCGTTAACACGTATTTTCGACTTCTCCTCCAAAACTGCTGGACAGATTTCAATGATTCTTGGTCAGAAGCATATATGGGCCGGTGCAATTCAGATTTGTTCATGGCGTTGCCATGGCTACCAAAACTAGGTCAAGGTGACCTAGGGGTCCAAAAATTTAAAAAAATCTTCTTCTCCGAAACCGATGATGGGAAAAAAATCTGATGTGATATTTGACTTCTCTAGGGTCTTAAACCTGTAGTTTGTTCATTTTGTGAAATTTGGTCGAAAAATGGGTTACGCGTTTTTGCGTTTAATTTTAAAAATTTCGTAAATGGCTTCAAATTGTTTTAACTTGACTATTTGAACAGATAATGACATGAGGTTTTCAGTTTTGACTTTTTCTTGAAATTACCTTCGAAATGGGTCAAGGTCATGAGTCAAGGTCATGACCTAATTTTTTACTTTTGTGCTTTTAATACATTTTAAAAGGTATTTTTGGTTATATTTAAATGTAGTTTATTTATGATGCTCTATAGCATTGCTTTTCTACATGATGCTAAGGTCAAAGGTCAGAGTCATGACGTCATTTATGAACTAATCAAAAAATTGTAATATCTAGAATACATGTATATATAAAGATTTTGTCATGATATTTTCAAGTTTTGATGTGTCTTGAATCGGCCTTCAAAATGGAGTGAAGGTCAAAGTCATGAGCTTTTTAATACCAATGCAAACTTAATTTTGGAAGATTTGAAGGAGTGTTTTTTAGCTCACCTGATCAAATATTGATAGTTAGTAACACAGTTTTTTATATTTTGCCTAGGTCAAAGATTAAGGTCATGACTCTTTTTGAGATGTAGGCTTAAAATTGCTTCAAATTGATGATTTAATAACATAGGTTTTCAAATTATTTTTGTTTTTAGAAAAATTTGTTTCAAATGAGATACAGGCCATGACTTAGATTTATTTTATGGCATCAATCCTGGTTTTAACTAAGTAAAGCAAAAGTGTCAGTTGTGTACTACTCTATTAGACAAAGTTAAGTGTACGTCAAAGCTTCCAGCATGCTTACTTATTTACAATTGTACTAGTTCATTTCATTTTTGTTATGTGTAGACGTATTTAGTCAGATTATATGCAGAATGTAGAAAAGAAACTACAGGTGGTCAATTAGAATTGTCACTTAGCAAAGATTATTCAACAAAGATCAGTTCAAGAAGTCATAGTTTAAAGTAGGAAGATTGATGATCCATTAATAGAAAACAAAATGCTTAAACAAAAATGAAAAGAATGACTGATTGCCTTACGGATACCCTTCATGCAAATACGTGAACTGCCAAGAGGTCGGCAATTGTCTATCAAAGGAAATGTTGTAAATTGTCCAGTTGATATTCAACCAACAATACAAGCATTACCAAGACAAGTAGATGATAACATTACCATTCCAGTAAAGCTGAAAAGAAGAAAAATATACAGAAAATGTGCATTTGTAGAAAATATTAGACCTAACAAAGTAATGAGGGCATTGAAATGGTTGATGAAAAATAGTGAGTTGTATAAAAATTCAGGAATTCAGATTAATGACAATTGGATAGAACAAACAAATAGTCTAGAATTGAATTCTAGAGAATTCATTGAAGGTCCGTCTTATTCAATATCATCAAGTAGTTGTGATTTGCCAGATAAAGAGAAATTGACAGATAATGAATTATCAGATGGGTATATATCTGATCACTTTAGTGAAATAGATGAATCAGAAAGAGTTACTGGTAATTCTGACACACTCCTTGACTCTGTAGAGAATGGCAGTAATCATGTATATACATTTGCACCAGGTGAAGGCCAAACACCATTAAGTTTATATAATGATCCAGATGCAGAATTTTTATCTTTCCCTACAATATATTGTGGTCAAAAAAGACCAGATAATTCAAAAAGAGTAGTAAAAAATGTACATTATAGTAATGTTGTAAAATGGGAATTAAGATCAGTAGACAGAAGAGCAGCT
Source organism: Tegillarca granosa (assembly GCA_029721355.1). Taxonomy (NCBI): domain Eukaryota; kingdom Metazoa; phylum Mollusca; class Bivalvia; order Arcoida; family Arcidae; genus Tegillarca; species Tegillarca granosa. Next base: position 26,495 of record JARBDR010000344.1, on the reverse strand, counting down.
AATAATGTACCTAATATTTTTTTTAACTAAAAAAGTTGCAAATGAAACAAGTCACAGACAAGGTACAACTTGCTCTAAGGCGTTTTAAGAAGAAAGGGACAAAAATCACAGCAGGCCAACTTTTAGATGATACAACTGTTACTAATTTGGTTAATCTTGATGAAGGATATTACATATTAAGAACTCTGCGAAATTCACCAGCTTATCTTTCAAAACGCAAGAAAGATGTTTTTGCAATGATTAGACAACTTGGACTTCCTACCTGGTTTATTTCTTTGTCTGCAGCTGACACTAGATGGATACCATTGCTAAAAATATTGGCTGAACTTAATAATGGTAGGGTTTATACTGAAGAGGAAATTAAAAACATGACATGGGAAGAAGTAACCTCATTGATTCAGAAAGACCCAGTAACATGTTCTAGAAATTTTCATCACAGAATACAACAGTTCATGACAATTGTTTTGAAAAGTCCTCTCCGGCCTATTGGTGAAATGACGGATCATTTTTATAGAACAGAATTCCAACAAAGAGGATCTCCACATATACATATGTTAATATGGATTAAAGATGCACCAAAATTTAATGAACATTCCATTGAAGAAGTTACAAGTTTCATCGACAAGTTTGTGTCATGTTCTAAAAATGTTTCTGACAGTGTTAAAGATATGGTAGAATTACAAATGCACAAACACTCTAAAACATGTAGAAAAAAAGGCAAAGCTATATGTAGATTTGGTTTTTCCCAGCCACCTATGTTAGTTGAGCCATATGATGTTAATGATGCTGAGAAATATAAGAAAAAATATGAAGAAATTCAGATAACTTTAAATGAAATGAAAGAAGGAGACAATATTAGTTTTGAGTTTTTTTTATCAGATGTTCTGAAAATAACAGAGGAAGAGTATATAAAATGTATCAAAAGCTCACTTACGGCACCAAAGGTATTTTTACAGCGAGAGTGTTCAGAAATCAGGATTAATCCATATATGAAAGTAATTTTACCAGCCTGGAATGCAAATCATGACATACAATTTGTTCTTGATCCTTATGCTTGTGCAATGTATATAGTATCATACATTAGCAAATCAGAGAGAGGAATGAGTACATTATTGCAACAAGCATGTAAAGAAGCAAAGCAAGGGAATATGGATATAAGAAAACAAGTAAGGCATATACGTAACAAATTTCTAAATGCTGTTGAAACTAGTGCACAAGAAGCAGTTTATTTGACCTTACAATTACCGTTGACAAGTGCTAGTAGGGATGTTATTTTTATAAATACTTCACCTCCAAATGAGCGTACCTATTTGCTAAAATCAAGAGAGTTGCTCGAACAACTTCCATCTGAATCCACAGATATTGAAAATGATAACATTAATAAAAGATATGCATTAAGACCAAAGCAGTTAGAAAATTGGTGTCTAGCAGATTGTGCCACTCAATTACAGATTTATTTTCCCAAAGAGATGATGAGAGAAGATATAGATTGGGACAAAAATGACGATGACATAGAGTGTGAAAAAGATGATAAAAATTTGAATTGTAATGTGTTGCATATTAATTTGAAAAATGGAATTAAAATAAAACAGAGAGAGAAATCAAGAGTTCTCAGATATGTCAGATACAGTGAAAAAACAGATCCTGACAACTTTTATAGAGAGAAATTTTTATTGTTTTTACCTTGGAGAAATGAAGAACATGATTTGTTATACAATTTTAACACATATAAGAAGCACTTTGATAGTGTAAAAGCATTTATAACTAAGAAACAAAGGCAATATGATCATTTTGGAAATTAGCTTGATGCAGCAGTGAGACTAGCTGAGGATTGTAATGATGAAAGTTTTGATTTAATTGCACCACAGACTCAACAAACTGAAAGTGAAGATTTAGAAGAAGGACCAATTCAAAGCAAGTCATACATTCCATTTGATCCAGAAAGACCTATAGAAAAACAGCAGTATGACATTGGGTCTGATTTAGGATTGTCTTCATATACAGTCAATGACACAATTAATCCATCCAGACTACCTAATGGGGAGTTTTATTCATTAGTAAGAAATCTCAATGAGAAACAATTGGAGTTTTTCATCCATGCTGTTTATTGGTTTAAGACGAGAAAGGAACCATTATATGCTTTTCTGAGTGGTGGTGCAGGTGTAGGAAAATCTGTCTTAATAAGAGCTTTGTATCAAGCATTGCATAGATTTTTATATTCAAATGAAGGTGAGAACCCTAAAGATATTAGGATTTTATTATGTGCTTCAACAGGCAAGGCTGCTTTTAATATCAGTGGTTGCAATATTCACTCTGCTTTTAAAATTCCAGTAAGCCAAGGTTTCACTTACAAGCCACTTGACAGTGATACTTTAAATACATTAAGGGTTAAATACAAAAATTTGTCATTGTTATTAATTGATGAGACCTCAATGGTTGGAAATGGAATGCTCAACTTTATAAGTGAACGGTTAAAGCAGATAAAAAATAAATAACAACTTTTTGGAAATGTGTCAGTTATATTAATTGGAGACCTATTTCAGTTAAAACCAGTATTTGATCAGTGGATTTTTGAAAATCTTGGTACTTGTTATGGACCATTGGCTTCAAACCTGTGGAAAGATCTTTTTCATATGTATGAACTTACACAGATCATGCGTCAAAGAGATGATATAGACTTTGCTAATCTACTTAATCGTTTAAGAGAAGGCAAACATACAGATTGTGACTTAAATGAACTCAGAAAGTGTTTAATCCAGACTGAGGGCATTGAACTAGACCGTTCAGTACCCCATTTGTATACTACTCATCAAGGTGCTCAAACTTGGAATGCAAAAGTGTTTGAAAGTACTAATACTGAAAAGGCATTTATAACAAGTGTAGATGATATAAAATCACAAGACAAACCTGAAATAAAAAACCAAATTTTGAAAAGTGTTCCAAATGATCCTTCTTAAACATGTGGTTTATTAGCTAGCTTACCATTAGCTGTTGGTCTTCAATATGATCTTGCAGTAAATATAGACACATCTGATGGATTGACAAATGAAGCAAGTTGTGTGTTAAAGTATGTTGATCACAGGCAACAGAATAATGATAGGCCAAGTATATTATGGGTGCAGTTTGATGATGAAGATATAGGATGCAACTGGAGGAACACATATAAGCATTTATTTACAGCAAAAGTTCATAGAATGTGTACACCTATATTTGAGGTACATTTTACTTTCGTCAGAAACAGATTACTAGAATTCAGTTTTCTTTATGTCCTGCTGCTGCAAAGACTATTCATAAAGCTCAAGGCTCTACTCTAGATGAAGTAGTAGTCGATATGTCATCAAAGAGATCAGTTCCTCATATAAATTATGTCGCATTTAGTAGAGCACGAAAAATATCAGGTTTGCACATCATTGAACTACAAGAGGACAAAATATCAGTTGATCACAAGGTTCTTGAAGAAATGGATCGATTAAGTACACAATCATTTGACCTTTGTTATGTGCCTATTTACAATTTTGGAACTGACACATTTGTTGTTAGTCCGAAAATCTGACGGTCTATTTGATTTTTCCGCCAAGGCAAAATAATTGAAAAGGATAAATCTAAAGACCGCAGAAATCTCGGTCTAATTTGTTGTTGCCTTTAATAATGTGAGATCATTGAAACTTCATTTTCAAGATATCAAATACAGTAAAAACATCATTGCAGCTGATGTGATTGCATTTTCAGAAACTCGACTTAAGTCATGTGTTAAAAGTAAAGATATTGAATTACCTGGCTTCACTTTATTTAGAAATGATAAAAGAAGTGAAAGTTCTTCTGCGAGTTCATTTCATGGTACAGCAGCATATGTTTCTCAGAAAATTTTGAATAAAACCACTACAAAAGATTCTAAATTTCTTTTTCCAAAATGCAGGGCTCAAAATAAGGGCGAAGTTGGGCGATAACTTCGCCCTGTTTCAAAAAACTTCGCCCTATATTCCCGAAAAAGCGAAGTCGAAGTCGCCCTCATTTTTGAAACCCATTATCGGAAACTCTGTTGTGTTAAGTTATCTAATTTAACGATAAAATCCGAGGTGTTCGGGCTGCTATCAACAAGTGATTTACAGGTGTCATGATGCATGTTAATTATCCTGATTGGTTTAGTAATTAACGGATTAACACTTCACGAAAGGACTTCTCCCACGCGCCTAAGATAATAGGCAGTTAATCAAAGACGTTTTACAGCCCGAGTATACATCGATTATCTGATACAGTATTCTTTGTGTAAGGATTTTCGGCGATATTTGTATGGGATCGCACCTGTAATTTTTCATTGAAATTGAAAGTGATTAAAACCACTGTGATATCAAAAACAGATAACTTATTTTCGAAATAAAATCACTGTATAAACTTTAACACAAGTATCAACATACTATAATGAGACATCACCGATGGATTTGTTTACAATGCCGCCATTTGACCAACATACGAATTCGACATATTTCATTGGTCAGGTCAAAGTTGAACAAAGTGATGCTTTTGGAATGTAAGGTGGTTCTTCTCTTTTCTTAGATAAGACAACCAGTTTAAACACCTCAAAAATTACGTTCACACCGAGGAATATTATTTTGTGAAAATATAAGTTTATTTTTTTTATAAAAATAAACTATAAAAATTCTTTTAACAATATTTTTATAATTTACTTTCACATAAAATTTATATCTGTTTAATGTACATATGAAAAAAAAATTAAACTGATTATAAACTGCTCACCTCTATTATCATTATTTATTAAAAAGAGTTCAAATACTTAAAACATATAAATAAATATTTATAATAAATAAATAAATAAATAAAATTTTGAAACAAAATCAGGGTGAGATCTTGCTCCTGAGAAGTATGAGCCAAAACTTAGCCAACTTTAACATTAAGGAGCCAGTTGATGACAAAATTAAGCAAATTATTAAAGATAGCACTTTTGCTTCCAATTTCAAGTGTGCCTTGTATAAGGGGTTTTTCCACCAAAAGCAGGATTTAATCAAAGTTTTTGACATCTTTTTCAAACAGTACATTAAATTATCTCATGCATATTTCTGAAAATGGACCAGCATGTTGCAATGTCTATTGTGTAATGCAAGATATAAAATGTTTGATCGCGACAGGACGACAGAAATTCCAATGTTGTGAATAGCGTTGCCCAAAAACTTCTCCCTGTTTTGAAAAACTTCTCCCGAACTTTGGCTGAGGGAGAAGTCACTTCTCCCTGTTTGAAAATCTAATTTGAGCCCTGAAATGTGAATGTTTGAAACTTGACTTTTATTCAAACAATTATGTTTTAGAAATTATTATTATTTACAGCACTCCAAGTTGCTCTCTGGCAGATTATGAAACTTTCATTCTTGGACAAACTTTACCATTTACAGACAGGCAGAAAAACCTGATTATCATGGGAGATTTCAATTTTAACATTCAGAATGGTGAACACCCCAAGTTTTTAAATTTCATGAAATCCACTTTTAATGTTCAGCAGATTATTAGTGGAATTACCACAGATTATGATTCACAACTTGATCTCATTTTCCCTTATATACCAGTCTTGCACTCTGACATAATTGAATGTTACTGGTCTGATCATAAAATGGTTTATGCTGCATTCAATATGCTAGTGTTTTAGAGTTAAATTGAAATGTACTGGAGTAAAATATAACGCAAGTCATAAAACCCACATAACTAGATAAATACAATATTTAATGGAATCCAACACTTATAATTAGCTGTCACTATATTGTGACAGATAGGTGACTTGAATTCCATGAAGTAATTGTATTGGTGGTTTTGGGCAAAATGGGTTACCACCTCAACTATAATTCCTGATCTGTTAGGCCAATTCAACTTAATTAGTAGATTTTCATCCCTGCCTGCCCCACCGAAAATGTGCCATCCGAAGTCATTTTATTTTTGTTTCCCATCTGTTGCTGAGTAATGTTGAGTCCGTTGCATTTCAGAAAAGGGTTTTAAGCACTCCCTTAAAAACCAGAAGTGTAAGGTTGAAATCGAAAGTAGCTTCATACATGTTACGGATAGGTTTTCTTAATTTTGCGTCTCACCATGGTCCGAAAGAATTATGGGCATGGTACGAGGCAAATATAGCAGACACTCAACAGTTAATGGAGGTGTACAATAATTTAATAAGCGGCGATATAGACAAAAAGGGCCCTATTGCTGATGTAGATGTCAACCATGTGAGAGTGCTAGTTTTCGTATAAAGTAAATAATTAAAAAAGAAAACCCTCCCACCCACCCCAAAATTTTTGTCCAACCTGGATGAGAATCTACTATTTAAATTGAATTGGCCTTAATTGAAAAATTTAGGGGAGTAATTAATCCTTTCATGCATACAGTATTGAATATCTTGGCCAAATGATTCAATCATAGATTAATATTTTATGCTACAATTTGTTTTTCTTTATCAAAATTGAGAACTTTGTCTTGAATTAATCTTAATTGTGATTGAATTAGCCATATTTTGACCAGTGAACATTGCTTTGAACATTAAAAAGAGAAAACAAAACCATAGCTGTCTTTACATATTTCTTATTGTATGCAAAATAGATGCTGTACTTTAAAATTTATATGTAGTATGTTAACTGTTAAATACATTCTGTTCATTTCGCTATGCAGCATGTAACAGAAGTGTTGCAACACATAAGTTTAGTGTGGGAAATGTAAAAATTTGTTTTATAAACATTAAATTAGTTACTAGTATACCATGTCAGTATACTGGGATGACTTTTATTACAATGTTTCTGATTTGAATGTATGTATACAAAGTTGTATTTTGTTTTTGTAGATGAAAATGTATATTTGTATGATTTTTTTCACTTTTTAATTTATTTTAAATATGTTAAATCCTCAAATATCATATAAATTAAACTGTCTCGAATCAAGAAATTTCATTGATGATCCAAACATTATACTAGGCAGATTTACTTAATGATTGAATTTTTCAGTCATGTTGCTATATCTTTATCATGAAGATTCTTTCTATGTTACCTTTGTTATCATTTTTCATTATCTCATTTTTCTTTCTGAAAAAATCAAATTATTTGTGAGAAGTATGTCTTTCAGCACTGATGATACTGTAGCAGTTATTAAAATTTAACTAAAAAATACCATTATAAACAATAAACCCAGTTTTGGTAAGTATAAATTCAGTTGGGTCACTGGAAATGGCAGTAAAATGCTTGTAAACCTTGCTGAATACATTGCTGGGTAGTATGATTTGCTATATAAAAATATAATTCAAAACAAGGAATAGGGGCAATGCACTCAATAATGGTAAGTATAAATCCAGGAGGTCACTGGAAATGGCAGTAAAATGCTTGTAAACCTTCCTGAATACAAAACAAATTCTGAGTAGATTGCCACCATTATTGTCTATTGAGAGTTAACTTAGAGTTAACTTGAAGTTCATTGTTTTTTTTATGGAATTTGATGTAATTGTTCAAAGTATCATCAGAGGCTGTAATAATTTACTGAAATTCATCAAAATGGCCAGTAGTATTATTTGGAAGACTTTGATATATGAATTTAAATTAAAACTTCAAAAAGGAATTTAATGAGTAACAGACTTAACACATTTCGGATTTAAGATCTTTTCCAGTCATAAAGTGACAATTGGGTAAATTTTGATTACTGTATGATTGGTAAATCTAATGAGATCATGTTTGGGACATTGTAAAGATGTGTTAAAAATTGTTTAAAATTATATTAATGCAGTCTATTTTTTACAATTTACAAGGTAATAACTGCTATTTTTGTTTTGTTGGAAGCAAGTTGCTGCTCTATTTTAATTACATTTTTTTTTTTTCAATTGCTTGTTTATGTATCCAAACTAAATGTAATCCAGCCAATATATAACCTTTGTTTTTTTTTTTTTTTTTTTTTTTTTTTTTTTTTTTTTTTTTTTTTTTTTTTTGTAATTTGTATTTTTATTGTCCCAGACTTTAATATGTGGGATTGCCAAGTGCCAGGGTTGGGGCCACTGGGATCACTTGGTAACAAAAGGACAGTTTAACATATTCAGTATTATAACAATAATAATATTAATATAATTATAAAAATATAAATCATAAATTTTTGTGAAGGATTTAATTTTGCTTTTTTTTTCCCCAGGGTCTCACATCCACTAAAACCAACATCAATGGAATATAACATTTATCACATATAATATCATATTGTATTTTTTCCAAGACACCGTAATCATGTCTACTAATCATCATTATAATGAAAACGACAAAAACAAATCCCCACAAATATCAATGATTATACGGTATATTTATACTACAACTTTTCTTTTCATAGTAGTCTGGTTTTTTGGTGTGTGTGTGTGTGTGTGTGTGTGTGTGTGTGTGTGTGTGTGTGTGTGTGTAAAGTGCATGTGCCAACCCCTATGAAATTCAAATACATATTATTATATAAATTTTTATATAGGTATAGTTTAGCATCATAGAACATACATGTATATGCACATGTGTGTACATTATAACTGAGCATGGTATATTTTTTTTTATCACTTCTGCAGTACTAACACCACAGTCATAACAGATGGAGACCATAAATCATTAATCAAATATATTTATCCATGGGTCCCAAAAATCTATTAACTTAGCATAAATATTATTTTTAATAGCAATGATCTTTTCAATCTCAAACTGATATTTCAGACTGGTTTTCCATGTATCTAAATCTGGTATTCTTTTATCAATTCTGCACTTATATATGTAATATCTGGTAGTTAAAAGTAAAAAATTTTGAGGTACATATATCTCTTTTTTGTTAGTAAGTCCAAAAATAGCGCTTTCCCTATATATATTAATGTATTTGTTTATTTTCATAAAAATAAATTCTTCTATTTCTATCCAAAAATTATTTATTACCTCACAATACCAGAAAAGATGCTCTATTTTTTCAGCTGCATTGTTACAAAAGGAACAGAGATTGTTATCTCTTAATTTAATTTTGAACAAAAGATCATTTGTAGCAATTATTCTTTGGTTAATCCTGTATTGAAACCACTGTAATTTAGTATTTTTACAGCTTTTAAAGGGGGTAATATATAATGATTTCCAGTCAATATTTTTTTCCAAAATGGAGTTCCATTTTTCTTTACTTATGATATTTATATTCTTTTGATTAAAAACATTATAGAAATCCTTACTTCCTTTTTTACTTTTAAATATTATTCTGAAAAAATATGGCATATCGATCTGAAATAAGTTAACTTGACAATTCTGTATATTCAACTTTTTAATATAAGATTCAATGCTGGACTTCAAACCAAGGTATTCAATAAAGTTTGACCTGACAGCAACATACTTTCTAGTAAATTCTACATATGAAATCACATTACCATCTTCATTAATTAAATCTTTTATGAAATGTATGCCACTATCAGACCAAGACTTGAAGAATACTGGACTTTTATCTATACAGATATCCTTATTATACCAGATACTTACATCTTTAACATCATTTATATTTTCAGGTGTTTGTCTCATAGACAAGGAATTCCAGGCATCAAAAACATTATTCCAAAAATCATTGTTATAATTTCCTTTAATATTATTAAAATAGTCATTTCCATACTTTAGGAAATTAACAATATTCGAATATGATATCTCAAATAACTTTTTGTATTTGGATTCAATTTGGAGTAGTCTCCTAATCCATGTTATTTTGAGTGATGCTATGAAATGTGTAATGTCTATCATTTTTAAGCCTCCTGCTTCATAGCTCTGTGTAATTAACTCTCTTTTTATACGATCATTTTTGTGTTGCCAAATAAAGTTATAAAACATCTTATTAATTTTTGTTATTATTTCTGCAGGTGGATTTGGAATGGCAATAAAAAGATGGTTTAACTTAGAAATTATCAATGTTTTCAATACTGTTATTCTACCTATAGGAGTTAAAAATCTTTTTGACCATTGTTTAAGGCTTTTTTCAATCTCTTGTAATTTGCTATCATAATTTAATTTGATCATTCTGTCCAAATCCACTGAAAAATTTATACCAAGCAAAGTAAACTGACCTTGGTTCCAATCTAATTTAAAACGGTGATTAAATGTTTCACCATTATATTTATTGCATCCAATCCACACTGCTCTTGTTTTATTATTATTTATTTTTAAACCAGAAAGCAATGCAAAGTCATTTAAGACTTGCAAAGTTTCTCGTAAGGATGATTCAGTTCCATCCAATATGACAGTAGTGTCATCTGCAAAAAGTGACAGTTTGAATTCTTCATCACCAATTGTAATACCTTTGATAGTTTTATTATTCTTCAGAAGAACAGACAGGATCTCAGCACACATTAAGAAGACATATGGTGAAATGGGGTCCCCTTGTCGACAACCTCTTGTTATATTAAAAAATTCTGAAATAAACCCATTTTGCAACACTGCTGACATGATATCTTGTCTAAATATTTTAATCCATTTTATAAAAGATTCACCAAAATTAAAAAAACTAAGCACTTTATCAATATAAACCCAAGAAACTGAATCAAAGGCCTTTTCAAAATCAATCATTAAGAGTAGTCCTGGTAGTTTTTTTTCCTCTGTATATTGCATTAAGTCATAAATTAGTCTAGTATTTTCACCTATATATCTGCCACTGATAAATCCCGTCTGGTCTTCTGAAATAATAAATGGTAATACCCTTTTCAATCTTTCAGCTATACAGCCAGATGCTATTTTATATATGACATTCAACAGAGTTATTGGTCGCCAATTTTTTAGAAACTGCTTTGGCTTGTCTCCTTTTGGTAAACATGTAATAATACCCTGACGTTGTGTAATTGACATTTTTCCATTGTGGAATCCCTCATTTAAAGAACGTCTTATAAAGCTTACAAAGTCGTTATAAAAGAATTTAAAAAATTCAGATGTGAAACCATCTGAACCAGGACTTTTCAAATTTTTCATTTTTTTTAAAACATAGTGAATTTCTGTATTGGTTAATTCCCCCTCTAAACTTTGCTTTTGATCCTCAGTTAAAATATTTATATCTTTTATATCTTTAAGTATACTGTTGAGGTCCATATCGCACTCATCATTAATTCTATTGTAAAGATTAAAATAGTATTGTTTTGTTTCTTCCAAGATTTCTTTTTGATCAGTAATTATGGAGTTGTCGTCCTTTACAATTTTCGGAATTATCTTACTAACAAAATTTCTAGATTCAAGACTACAAAAATATTTTGTTGGCTTTTCACCTTCCTCTACCCACCTTGCCCTAGACCTTAACAGAGTTCCTTTCATTTTTTCTCTACGATATTCCTCTAATTCTTTCTTTTTATTATCAATTTCATTAATATTGGTTAAAGGGTCAGATTCTAGTCTAGCAAGTTCATTAATTAACTGTTTCTCTTTTTGAATAGACATTTTTTTGCGATGAGATGAGTATGATATGGTTTTCCCCCTAATTTCAAGCAAAGCAACCTCCAAAAACTGTTGATCTGTAATAGTAAATTGTATATCATCATTGCTGATTTCATTAATTTTTTCAATGTTATAAACAGGAACTATATATTGTATTTTAATCTCTCTTATGCTTTTTTTCACTATATCTACATAGTTTGCATCTGCTAGTAGGGAGTTATTGAACTTCCAAAGGCCTTTACCTTTAACAAATTCATTTAATTTTAATGATAAACAGACAGATGAGTGGTCAGACCTATAGCTGGGCTTGATTTTGACGTCTGTGATTTTGGACATAAAAATTTCTGATACAAGAAAAAAGTCGAGTCTACCTTGTTTTAATGGTTGTCTTTTTCTCCAAGTATATTTTCGTTCCTCTGGATATAATTCCCTAAAGGGGTCTATGAGATTAAATTCTTCCTTCATATTAATAATAACATCTCTTGCTTATATAACCTTTGTGGTCCAAAATGATTACGGTAAATACAGCTTCATTATGTATTATATGCATCGTTACTTTATTATTTTGCTTGATGATAATGACATTAATCAAATTTGATTGTATTATTATAGATACACTGTGTCCCAGTATTTCTTCTTTATATTTAAAGAAATAAATATTTAAACATATTAATATTGTTATATTTTCCTTTGTATTTGCACTTGTATTTTTAATTAAATCATAATCTTACTCCTCAATGGACTTAAAAGTACATATCACATCAACTCTCTCTGTCTTGGTTGGAATTTGACTCAGGACACTTGTTGGTGAGAAATGTTTGTTGACTTAATGGCCAAATGAAAGTGGGATTTGAATAAATGCAATATAATACTATTCATATCAGTGAAGTAATTATATGACTTGGGTGTAACACACTTAACTCATCAACTCTGCTGCCTGAAAATTCCTGCTCATGCTGTTACCATCTTTATAACCATCCTCTTATCAACATCATAATCATACCCTTCTTTGCCATCTATATCATAACTATGCCCTTTTTTTGATTATATAATGATCTTTCTCTTCTCCAGCAATAACATTATAATCATATACTACCTTAATAACATGACTGTGTCACTGAGCACTATAATACCCAACTACAAGTTCTTGCCCAGAGAAGGAAATAAAACATTACATAAGTAAGAGTTAAAATAAGTCAATATTAGAAAATGTTGTCCTTGACCTTCATTTTCAAATATATTCTCAGGTGAGCGACAAGGCCTATTTGGCCTCTTGTTTAATTATTATTATTATTATTTTTTTTTTTTTTTACAATTTTCTAAGAATAAAAAAATTCTTGTTTTGCTGTATATTCCTTTCATTTTTAAGATGGATATTTCACTGTAAAAAAAATTCACATTGTACTGTAATCAACTAATTTTTTGTTAAAAAAAAACAAGAAATTTTACTACTGATATCGACAATATAGTTCATTTTTCATTACCACTAAATAACAACAGAATTTAGATAGCAACTATAATTAAGACAAGACCGTTGTATGAACAGTGAAGTTGAATGTCCCTTTCGATATTCATACGCGATGTTAGTGATCAGACTGGAGAAATTAGTACACATAACACAAGCTGATGTTTTATATTTAAAACAAAATTTAGCATTATAATTTGGTTTAATTGGGTTTCTTTACATTTCTTAACTGGTTTTAGTATCAAATATATACTATATAATAATAAAATAATAAATTTTATTATAGTCTCATCATAATATATACAACATATAAAACATTATTAGCACACATAAAATATATAAATATGCCACTCTTAAAAGAGTTATAAGAGACTTTAAAATTATAAAAACCCTGATTAAAAATGTACATGGTAAAAAACTGCTTATGAATATAAAAAATGATTGCGGCGTAATAAAACACTTCTGCAGAACTTGGCAGCACTTAAATACATATCACTGTGGGCTAAAATCATACATAATTTGTCGGAATCGCTTAAAAGGTCAAAATTAATACCATAATTAAAACCAACACATCTCGCTTTCTCAAATAAAACATCTCTTAAATCGTCATATAAAACACAATGTAAAATAACATGGGATTCCGATTCCACACAATGTACACAGTTAAAACAAGTACGGTTTTCTAATGGGATACCTTCATACCTCCCAGTCTCAATACGAAGTGGTGCAATTCCACACCTAAATTGTGCCAGGGCACTCCTCTGTGCATGAGATAAAAAACCACTAACATAAAATTCAGTATAAAACGATTTTTTAAAAGTTCTATAAGTCAGCACAATTTCGATTTAAATCATCTAACCAGTCTGCTATATATAACTCCATGTTACCGTTGGAAACTAATTTAATTAAATGTTTAACGTCCAACTCACAGTAATTTGTAACGCCTAGAGAGATAAACTTATTATTAACAAAACTATTCCAATTTTTCACGTTATGTTTCAAGTTATCTGCCCACAAAAACACACGTTTATTAAGTCTATAATCGTCCATATCACAGAATCGCCGATACTGTCGTATAACAGAGTCCCATGATTTTACAAATATTGGAGTCCATCCCATATCACCTTGGACTGGGGTATTAGAGGCATAGCGCCTTAAACCAAGAAAAAATCTGCTAGCTTTATTTTGTACTGCGTCAATACAAGGAAACTGTTTATAGCCCCAAACGGCAGAGCTATAAGTTATTATTGGAACAACAGTGTTCTCATATAACTTAGTAAAAGTCTTAAATGCCAATCCACCTGTAGATTTAAATTTTGCAATGAGAAGTCCAAGGGCTCTATTTGCCGAAGCTGCTACACGTTTCGCTGTAAAGGAATAATCTAAATGTTCATGTAATAACACACCAAGGTATATATAATGGTCCACAACAGACACAGAATTACCAGCACAAGAGAACTTTGCTAATGTCTTTCTTGTCGTAGAATTACGAAAATGAACTATATTTGACTTATCGAAGTTAATTGACATCTTATTATTCGTAGTCCATACTTCAAGTTTATCAAGAAGTAGTTGTAAATCCGACGGAGATTCTGCCAATAAAACCAAATCATCAGCATAAAATAAACAGTTTATAATGTCAGTTCCTATAGTTACACCTACTGATAAAGTATCTAGAAAAGAAACCAGGTCATTAATATACAAATTGAATAACAGAGGTGAGAGAATACACCCTTGCTTTAAACCACACTTAACTTGAAACCAGTCTGACATAAATCCATTAATTCGAACACAACATTGTACATTGGAATAAATTGATACTAACGCATTATACATATAACCACATATTCCAATATTTCGCAATTTATCAAAAAGTAAACATCTATCAATCCAATCATACGCTTTTCTAAAATCAATGAAAGCAGTAAAAGTAGATTTATTCTGTAATTTTCTATTTTCAATAATAGAAGTTAAAGTACATATATGGTCCACAGTACTTCTGTTTTTTCTAAAACCATTTTGCTTGTCAGACAAAATATTATTATCATTTTCCCACTTAACTAAACGATTATTTAAGACATTACAATACAACTTATAAGCTGAAGGTGCCAATGTGATACCCCTATACCCTGAGGGATCTCTAGGATCCTTTGTAGATGATTTTGAAACCGGATTAATTATTCCCTTTCTCCACATATCAGGGATAATACCTTTTGTAAAACAAATATTAAACAAAAGCACTAAGTAGTTTACTACACTATTATTTCTTAAAACTTCCATAGGAATTTCATCATAACCTGCAGCTTTACCACTTTTAGCTGATTTAATTACAGAAAATATCTCATCTAATGAGATCTCGGAATAAAAAACTTCAAAATTTTCAACATTCACAGAACTATTGATAGGAATATGTTGAACACTGGACTCATTAGAAACATTAATCGGATTTAAAAGCTCACTAAAATAAACTCTCCACTTATTTAAAACATCAGATGCATTGGAATTAACAGAACCATTATCCGTAATAATTTCCATAGGAATTTCTTTTTTTCTTTCACTCCCTAAACCAATATTAATTTCTTTCCAAAATGCCTTTTGATCACCTGATTCCAACTTTTGAAATTTTTGTTGTTGGTCATACCAGTAACAGCGTTTAACACGTTGAACATGACGATCAAACACTTTTCTCGCAGATACAAATAAATTCCGTAGATGTTGTTTATTTTTTCCTTGATGATTGGTATATACTTTTTCCGCTTTAGACATTTTATTCCATAGCTCGGTAAGATTATCATTCCACCATGGCTTTTTTATCCTCCTTTTTTTGTTTTTAATACCCGGATTGAAGACTTTACATTCCAGTTTGTTATCCATTTCACTTTTAACGATATCCACAAATTCATTGAACACTCTATTCAGTGAATCCTGTATTGATTGATTAGTATTGATCTGATTAATCTCCTCGGTAAGGTACGTAATATCCGTGTTATCCGATAAAAAATTTGAATCCACAGTATCTAAATTATATTTCTTGACTTCCGATATTGGTAAATCCATCCGATCCATAGTTTCCACATCTGGGTCGACTATATGCTTCACGTTATAAGTCCAAGAAATTATCGAATGGTCGGGTATTTTTGACCCTTTGCCAACTAGTGTCATACAACCGGCTTGATCCACCAGCTCAGATGCCCTTTTAACTTGAATATCTGAAAAATTGTCTAAAGATTCGTACGGCACCACACAATAATCTACCACCGATTTCCCACATTCTGACACGTAAGTAAAGTCGTTGTTCTTGCATTTACGGCCGTTAAGTACACAACAGTTCACGGATATAAGGAAATCACAAAATAATTCTCCATACTTATTCGATTTGTCGTCCACTATCAAACGATCCGGAAGGATATCAACACCTGGAATATGGTCGTCCATATCAGAAATGCGTGCATTAAAATCACCACAGTTAAACAAATCGGCGTTTTTATTCTGTAAACAATATATTTGTTGTGTTAACGTGTCGAAAAAACTGTCAACGTCAACATTTCTTGTAGATTGATCGGGTGGTAAGTAACATACACACGCATAAAAATTAAATGGCAGTGTCCGATGCTGAAAGTTTAACCAGAGAATACCTTCATAGTTTTTATCCACTATTGTAACTTTGAAGTTTTTCAACAAACTTTTGCGTACCATGAAGCCAACACCCCCAGAACCTACTTTTGCGTTTCTATGTAAATTAGTTCTATTATGACCAAACCACACATAATTGTCAAATTCCAATTTCTTTTTTCTAATTAAATGAGTTTCAACCACACCTATAATATCAAGATCGCAAAATTCAATGCATCTAGTTCTTACAACATAGTTATCCGACAAATTACTATGATTGAAGCCCCTAACATTCCAAACTCCGCATTTATACTAACGAGCATGTCTGTATCTTGAACTTTCAGATGACCTTGGACTTTCATTCCGGCTTGTATGTCTGTTTACATTCCGATGTGCGCTTGGATCACGTGACTGACCGTGACCCGTATACTGCCTACCTGAGGAATTTCTATCAAGTTCACTATTGTCATTTGACCTACCTGACGGTGACTGTCTTACAATACGATTTCCCCGGTAAACAAGTTTATCATTTCCAAAAGTGTTTACTATGGTTTTAATGTTCTCATTTAAAATGCGTTCTGAAATAGGGATATCATTTTCTATGAAAATGTCTTTAAAATTTCGACTGTCTCTTAAAACCCGCTTGGCCCTCATAACTTTAGATTTGTCCTCCATCGATTTACACCTAGCAATAACCACACCACATTTTCTCTCGTGTTTACTCTTCTTTCTTTCAACCGATGAAACTTTAACATCACTTATTTTGAGACCATCTTTTATCAAACCGTTCACTTTAGACATAAGATTTTCACCCTGTTTTTCTGTGAGATTCCTGATAACTATATTCATTTCCCTATTGACACCTGCACTTTTTGTGTTTACCATAGACATTCTCGATGTCATTGTGTCCACTTTCTCTGACAGAGTGTCTATGTCTTTTTTCACTTCACTTTTGAACTGACCTAATTTGCTATCTACTCTTTCATCAACAACTTTATTAATTTCAGCGCCCAATCTAGCCTCCAAAAATTTCTCAAAAGTCAACATTCTCTGGTTTACAGACTCGTTAAGAACCCTGACATCGTTAGTAAGACGTAGAACTAGGCTATGTAAATCTTGTGTTTGTGTTCCCTGCCTATCTGTTGTGTCGGTTAGCTGGGGGGATACCACTTCCGGAAAGGCGGATTTTTCCTGGCATTTGAATTTTTTACTGCTATTGTCATTTATGAATGAAATGTCAGACAATTGTCTTTTTCTAGCCTTGCAGGGGGTTTCTGTTGTATTATACGTGACATTACTTACGTCTTGAAGGCTGTCTTCCTCGTTGTGAACAACCGCTGTGACACTGATTGGCGCCATTACATTTCTAACATAGTCCATGGCCCCGTTTTGACTGAGAGGCTCATTAACAAATTCCTGCGAATTTAAACTGTTCTCTAAACAACTAATCTCACAAGTATTGTTTTGACGTCTCATTTCACCTCTTTCAACCAAATCTTCAATTAATGTCTATTAAAAACCACTAAAATTTGCACAAATATACTTAGTGAAATTTTGTACGTCTCTTCAACTTGACGCTTGCGCATACCATAAAGAAATTAGAGTTTATGGTTCTGGTAAGGTATCTAATGAGTCGGTTCGAACGTAGGTAGAGAAAGAAATTTATGACTGGCATAGAGTCTGTCAAGATGCAGAAAAGTCTGTCCGACCTGTAACTGTAACAGGCGAGGCGAGTGTCTCAAAAGTAAATTCACCCTGAGTTTGATCACATTTAAAGCAGTTTGTTACAATCTTTCAAACGTGACGTGGAAACATTTAACAAAATAGTGGGTACCATTATGCGTTTAAAATAAACGCTAGAAAGTTAACATGACACGTGATCAGCAATAGCATTATAAGAATATGTAAAAATATAATCTAAATTTATAGGAGTTATGTCCTATGTTATATACCGAAACGTTGTGGAAAAAAAAATTAATTTCTCAGTTTGTTTTTACATTTTAGCATGTGTTCTACATTGTGCTACTCGGATTATTTACATATTTGATACCAAACTTTACGCAACTTATTTATTTATATGTATTTTGAGAAATAAATCGATTTTGCTGTAAAGTGAATTCATATTTTGCCTAATGATTTTTTTAAATTTTATTTATCTATTTACTTATTATTATTTATTTATTTATTTATTTATTTTATTTTGAAATACGCATCAAAATTGCGTAAAATATTAAAGAACTCGATGACGTTCTATCTATGGCGGCGTCTAAATATCAAAATCTGTAATAACTGTATTGAGCCCCAGCTTTATTTTATATACTGAAATATGGGTAAATTTCTCAAATGATGAGTAATTGAGTATATTGGTTAATCAAAGTAACCCTTGACACACGCCAAAGAGGCAACAAAAGTTGAACGTACATAAAATGTTTTATAATAAACAAATGCAAATATGTCATAAAAGACATTACAAATTACAGAACAAAGATTTTATAGTGGTTTAAATGCTTCGTTTAGTTTTAAGGCTAAGTGGTATCAAGTCAATCTTAATTGCAGCAATATCAATATGAAATAAATCAAATTACAACAATACACGTAAGTTTTATAGGATATTTAGTACCGTTCCTTTTTTTTCTACCAATATTTTAGAATGAACTTAATACGGCAAAACATTAATGAAAATTGTATATTGCGTTTTATCATTAGGAAAAAATATGTGTAATTTTGTATCTGTTACAAATTTCTATGAGGCATTTAACATAAAACAAATTATTATTATTCATTTTATCGTCTTTTTTTTTAATTTGACCTTGGTTTAGTCCTGGAGTTAATGAACAAAGCCTTGATCTAGAATCCATCACTTTTCATGAAATTAACCCTATTGTATAGCATAAAATTATACCATATGTTACATTTCATTTATATTACGAGGGCTGTTCGATATGTAATGGTATGTACCACAGTGCGATAACGCTTTGTACGATTTAGTGACGATATGCTTCAAAGCTTTATTTAATGCATTTCCAACAGTATAAAATGTATTTCTCTTTCACTTTTTTCCCTCAATTTTTTCCCTTTTTTTTTTTTTTTTTTTTTTTTTTTTTTTTGTTCTGTTTTATTTGTTTTATTTTTCTTTATTTTCTTTTTTTCTTTTCTTTCTTCTTTTTGTTTTACATTTATTTTTTTTAGTATTCTAACAATCACGATTTTTTCATTTTTTTAATAGTACAGTTATAATATCATAATTATGGGTGCAACACTGGTCATTATTATTATTATGATTCCCAACCCAAAGGTGGGGAATCATATGTTTTTGTTCTGTTTTCTTCTTCTTATTATTAGATTTATTTTTTTATAATTTGTTTCCTTAAAATCGTCCGGTGCAGAACTAAAATTGTCCGGTGCAGAACTCGAAAACGGTATGATGGGTTTCGATGAATTTGGTACCAACAATCTGCTATCGGTAGATATGGATAGATGATCAAATTTTTTTCTATCTCAACGGCTCAGCGGTCGGTGCGTGTTAATTGCATAATTTAATACCAAACATCTTTCTGTCCAATACGTACAAAGAGAGAAACTCTTACAGAATTCTTCTTATTCAGTTCTCAGATTATAGAGCCCGATAAAAATGGGTACTGCGTCAATACAAGGAAACTGTTTATAGCCCCAAACGGCAGAGCTATAAGTTATTATTGGAACAACAGTGTTCTCATATAACTTAGTAAAAGTCTTAAATGGCAATCCACCTGTAGATTTAAATTTTGCAATGAGAAGTCCAAGGGCTCTATTTGCCGAGCTGCTACACGTTTCGCTGTAAAGGAAATCTAAATGTTCATGTAATAACACACCAAGGTATATATAATGGTCCACAACAGACACAGAATTACCAGCACAAGAGAACTTTGCTAATGTCTTTCTTGTCGTAGAATTACGAAAATGAACTATATTTGACTTATCGAAGTTAATTGACATCTTATTATTCGTAGTCCATACTTCAAGTTTATCAAGAAGTAACTGTAAATCCGACGGAGATTCTGCCAATAAAACCAAATCATCAGCATAAAATAAACAGTTTATAATGTCAGTTCCTATAGTTACACCTACTGATAAAGTATCTAGAAAAGAAACCAAGTCATTAATATACAAATTGAATAACAGAGGTGAGAGAATACACCCTTGCTTTAAACCACACTTAACTTGAAACCAGTCTGACATAAATCCATTAATTCGAACACAACATTGTACATTGGAATAAATTGATACTAAAGCATTATACATATAACCACATATTCCAATATTTCGCAATTTATCAAAAAGTAAACATCTATCAATCGAATCATACGCTTTTCTAAAATCAATGAAAGCAGTAAAAGTAGATTTATTCTGTAATTTTCTATTTTCAATAATAGAAGTTAAAGTACATATATGGTCCACAGTACTTCTGTTTTTTCTAAAACCATTTTGCTTGTCAGACAAAATATTATTATCATTTTCCCACTTAACTAAACGATTATTTAAGACATTACAATACAACTTATAAGCTGAAGGTGCCAATGTGATACCCCTATACCCTGAGGGATCTCTAGGATCCTTTGTAGATGATTTTGAAACCGGATTAATTATTCCCTTTCTCCACATATCAGGGATAATACCTTTTGTAAAACAAATATTAAACAAAAGCACTAAGTAGTTTACTACACTATTATTTCTTAAAACTTCCATAGGAATTTCATCATAACCTGCAGCTTTACCACTTTTAGCTGATTTAATACAGAAAATATCTCATCTAATGAGATCTCGGAATAAAAAACTTCAAAATTTTCAACATTCACAGAACTATTGATAGGAATATGTTGAACACTGGACTCATTAGAAACATTAATCGGATTTAAAAGCTCACTAAAATAAACTTTCCACTTATTTAAAACATCAGATGCATTGGAATTAACAGAACCATTATCCGTAATAATTTCCATAGGAATTTTTTTTCTTTCACTCCCTAAACCAATATTAATTTCTTTCCAAAATGCCTTTTGATCACCTGATTCCAACTTTTGAATTTTTGTTGTTGGTCATACCAGTAACAGCGTTTAACACGTTGAACATGACGATCAAACACTTTTCTCGCAGATACAAATAAATTCCGTAGATGTTGTTTTTTCCTTGAGGAATGGTATATTCTTTTTCCGCTTTAGACATTTTGTTCCATAGCTCGGTAAGATTATCATTCCACCACGGCTTTTTTATCCTCCTTTTTTGTTTTTAATACCCGGATTGAAGACTTTACATTCCAGTTTGTTATCCATTTCACTTTTAACGATATCCACAAATTCATTGAACACTCTATTCAGTGAATCCTGTATTGATTGATTAGTATTGATCTGATTAATCTCCTCGGTAAGGTACGTAATATCCATGTTATCCGATAAAAAATTTGAATCCACAGTATCTAAATTATTTCTTGACTTCCGATATTGGTAAATCCATCCGATCCACAGTTTCCACATCTGGGTCGACTATATGCTTCACGCTATAAGTCCAAGAAATTATCGAATGATCGGGTATTTTTACCCTTTGCCAACTAGTGTCATACAACCGGCTTGATCCACCAGCTCAGATGCCCTTTTAACTTGAATATCTGAAAAATTGTCTAAAGATTCGTACGGCACCACACAATAATCTACCACCGATTTCCCACATTCTGACACGTAAGTAAAGTCGTTGTTCTTGCATTTACGGCCGTTAAGTACACAACAGTTCACGGATATAAGGAAATCACAAAATAATTCTCCATACTTATTCGATTTGTCGTCCACTATCAAACGATCCGGAAGGATATCAACACCTGGAATATGGTCGTCCATATCAGAAATGCGTGCATTAATCACCACAGATAAACAAATCGGCGTTTTTATTCTGTAAACAATATATTTGTTGTGTTAACGTGTCGAAAAAACTGTCAACGTCAACATTTCTTGTAGATTGATCGGGTGGTAAGTAACATACACACGCATAAAAATTAAATGGCAGTGTCCGATGCTGAAAGTTTAACCAGAGAATACCTTCATAGTTTTTATCCACTATTGTAACTTTGAAGTTTTTCAACAAACTTTTGCGTACCATGAAGCCAACACTTCCAGAACCTACTTTTGCGTTTCTATGTAAATTGGTTCTATTATGACCAAACCACACATAATTGTCAAATTCCAATTTCTTTTTTCTAATTAAATGAGTTTCAACCACACCTATAATATCAAGATCGCAAAATTCAATGCATCCAGTTCTTACAACATAGTTATCCGACAAATTACTATGATTGAAGCCCCTAACATTCCAAACTCCGCATTTATACAAACGAGCATGTCTGTATCTTGACTTTCAGATGACCTTGAACTTTCATTCCGGCTTGTATGTCTGTTTACATTCCGATGTGCGCTTGGATCACGTGACTGACCGTGACCCGTATACTGCCTACCTGAGGAATTTCTATCGAGTTCACTATTGTCATTTGACTTACCTGACGGTGACCGTCTTACAATACGATTTCCCCGGTAAACAAGTTTATCATTTCCAAAAGTGTTTACTATGGTTTTAATGTTCTCATTTAAAATGCGTTCTGAAATAGGGATATCATTTTCTATGAAAATGTCTTTAAAATTTCGACTGTCTCTTAAAACCCGCTTGGCCCTCATAACTTTAGATTTGTCCTCCATCGATTTACACCTAGCAAAACCACACCACATTTTCTCTCGTGTTTACTCTTCTTTCTTTCAACCGATGAAACTTTAACATCACTTATTTTGAGACCATCTTTTATCAAACCGTTCACTTTAGACATAAGATTTTCACCCTGTCTTTCTGGGAGATTCCTGATAACTATATTCATTTCCCTGTTGACACCTGCACTTTTTGTGTTTACCATAGACATTCTCGATGTCATCGTGTCCACTTTCTCTGACAGAGTGTCTATGTCTCTTTCACTTCACTTTTGAACTGACCTAATTTGCTATCTACTCTTTCATCAACAACTTTATTAATTTCAGCGCCCAATCTAGCCTCTAAAAATTTCTCAAAAGTCAACATTCTCTGGTTTACAGACTCGTTAAGAACCCTGACATCGTTAGTAAGACGTAGAACTAGGCTATGTAAATCTTGTGTTTGTGTTCCCTGCCTATCTGTTATGTCGGTTAGCTGGGGGGATACCACTTCCGGCAAGGCGGATTTTTCCTGGCATTTGAACTTTTTACTGCTATTGTCATTTATGAATGAAATGTCAGACAATTGTCTTTTTCTAGCCTTGCAGGGGGTTTCTGTTGTATTATACGTGACATTACTTACGTCTTGAAGGCTGTCTTCCTCGTTGTGAACAACCGCTGTGACACTGATTGGCGCCATTACATTTCTAACATAGTCCATGGCCCCGTTTTGACTGAGAGGCTCACTAACAAATTCCTGCGAATTTAAACTGTTCTCTAAACAACTAATCTCACAAGTATTGTTTTGACGTCTCATTTCACCTCTTTCAACCAAATCTTCAATTAATGTCTATTAAAAACCACTAAAATTTGCACAAATATACTCAGTGAAATTTTGTACGTCTCTTCAACTTGACGCTTGCGCATACCATAAAGAAATTAGAGTTTATGATTCTGGTAAGGTATCTAATGAGTCGGTTCGAACGTAGGTAGAGAAAGAAATTTATGACTGGCATAGAGTCTGTCATAGATGCAGAAAAGTCTGTCCGACCTGTAACTGTAACAGGCGAGGCGAGTGTCTCAAAAGTAAATTCACCCTGAGTTTGATCACATTTAAAGCAGTTTGTTACAATCTTTCAAACGTGACGTGGAAACATTTAACAAATAGTGGGTACCATTATGCGTTTAAAATAAACGCTAGAAAGTTAACATGATACGTGATCAGCAATAGCATTATAAGAATATGTAACAAAATATAATCTAAATTTATAGGATGGTTATGTCCTATGTTATATACCGAAACGTTGTGGAAAAAAAAAATTAATTTCTCAGTTTGTTTTTACATTTTAGCATGTTCTACATTGTGCTACTCGGATTATTTACATATTTGATACCAAACTTTACGCAACTTATTTATTTATATGTATTTTGAGAAATAAATCGATTTTGCTGTAAAGTGAATTCATATTTTGCCTAATGATTTTTTTTAAATTTTATTTATCTATTTATTTATTTATTATTTATTTATTTATTTATTTTATTTTATTTTGAAATACGCATCAAAATTGCGTAAAATATTAAAGAACTCGATGACGTTCTATCTATGGCGGCGTCTAAATATCAAAATCTGTAATAACTGTATTGAGCCCCAGCTTATATTTTATATACTGAAATATGGGTAAATTTCTCAAATGATGAGTATATTTGAGTATATTGGTTAATCAAAGTAACCCTTGACACACGCCAAAGAGGCAACAAAGTTGAACGTACATAAAATGTTTTACTATAATTACAACAAATGCAAATATGTCATAAAAGACATTACAAATTACAGAACAAAGATTTTATAGTGGTTTAAATGCTTCGTTTAGTTTTAAGGCTAAGTGGTATCAAGTCAATCTTAATTGCAGCAATATCAATATGAAATAAATCAAATTACAACAATTTGCAATGGCAATTATATCACAGCTTGTGTATGAAATAAATCTAACATCGCTGATCACCTTGATCATAGTTTTAACTATCTTAAAAGAACATTTAGTACCTAGTAAGGATGTAAACCAGACTTTACAATTAATACAAAAAAATCAATCACAGCTTACATGAAATTGCTGTGTTTACAAATAGGCCTATAATTTTCAATTGTTTTGCAACCTGTTCGTGATATAAACCTAGTAACCTATGATTGGATTATTCAGAACACGCAGTTGAATTAAATGCGATGATTTTTGTTTTTGTTTTGTTTTGTTTTTTTAATCTAAATCGGCAATGGCTTAAGTGACCAAAAGCATTCTTTGACAAGAAAACTGCTGGAGCAAACAAAACAAGATAAACACAACAGAAAGACTTCTTAGTAAGAACCATCACAAAGAAGACAAATAAAGAAACATCCAAACAGGACAACAACAAATACATAATGAAAACAACTGAATATAAAATTCCAAACTTTGGAATCGTAATGAAGAAAATGTCTAGTGATGTGAAACAATTTATATTGGAATATCTCGAACCGTTCCAATCATTTTAGAAACACTTGTCCATATAAAGGTACTTTTAGAAAATAAAATAAACCTTATTTGACCAAAAGATGAATCAATCATTACACGATTATGTTATTTTTTACCGTTCTTTATATAAATTATGATTAGGTGCATTCAATAGCTAGCAATGAGACGCCCCTAGCATTAAAAGCTATGTTTTGTTGAAAGCGAAAAAAAATAATAAATAAATAAATAACGGGGCATAATGCATATAAACCATGGCATGCTGTAGATCAATAAATCTACGCATTTTAATTTTGCTTACTTTTTATTTATTTATTTACTAACTCATTTAAATATACTAAATATAATAGGATAGAGTTTAAAATCGGAATTGATCTTCATTTTTTTTAATAAAGTTAAAATCTTTATATAGCTCCAAATGTTATCATCAGGAGACTACCAGTTGACAGTCGGTATGATAGACGAATAATAAAAACATAATACAGGAATATAAAAATTATCACATTTCTAGAAGCTTTTTGAACACATCTCTGTAATAAAACAGATGACGTGAACACTTTAAACATGTAATAAAAAATTACAAAAGGGTAAAAATAAAATGTGTTACACTTCAGGGTGTAATTTTAAAGAAGTTTCAATAGAGGAATTTTATTTTATTAGACCTTTATGTTTTTTTTTTTTCTAAAATAGAAAATAATCTTAATTCTGAACTAATTCTGATACAATACCATCTGTTACAAATCACATCAATAAAATAAATAAATCTAGTTTTAACATAGAATTTAAAAAA
>JARBDR010000343.1:0-27475 GCA_029721355.1 Tegillarca granosa | reverse complement strand
ACGTTTACTTCCGTTCCAGAGTTCCATGGTAAATATTTTGACATGGCGCCTACTGCAGAGGTAAGAATAAGAAAATTTACAGCAAACAGAAGATTTATGTTTGTCTTACTCGTAATTTAAAAGATACAATTGGGGAAATGTTAAAGACATACTTTTTTAGTAAAAGGCTTTTTCGTCTTGTAATCTCATCATTCAAAAAATAATTGAATTTTAATGTCGTTGTTAGGGACACGTTACAGATGTCTCACGCTCAGAATCATAGTCTGAATGTTTGAAAACTAAAACTTTTGTTCAATGCGTAAAAGATAAATTTATTACCATCATGATTTTAAGGACACATGTACCCAACTAAAAATTGATCGTCCTTTTAATAACATACCAGTTAATTTCTAGATTTATAATATTAGTAAAAGATGATTCCCATAAATTTGACTTGCCACTTGATGTTTGAACTTTTACTATATATTGTAATACTGATTGTCGGCACTGTCTTTATAGACAAAGTTTCTTAATTACTGTCAACAAAGAAAACCAATTATCAGACCTTTACGACATACACAGAAACATGTTGATAAAAAACTTAGAAATAATGTGTATTAATTTTTTTACAATTAGTTTATATTAGTCAGTTATTGCGATTGTAGCATATATATTTAGCCACAATTTGTTTGATTTAACCTTATTTTAGTTTGAATTTAAAGATGTTTAAGGCATATGGATAATCAAAACAAACCAATTATCAATGCAGAAACCAAGTATTAAAGTGAAAATTAATTTTAAAAAAAATTTCATCAGGTACAATGGAATGAGACTAGAATGCATGTAAGTTCTAAGAAAATGTAATGTAAAAGGAGTTTGACAATATGTGTGGCACTTTCAATATTCAGCATTATACACATTGCTTATAAGCTATGAGGCCGCCGTTTCTATATTTATTCACTATTTAGCATATGCATAATTCATTTATGGATATCCATAAATCGAATTTAACATATGTAAAATTATTTTAAGATATCCAAAAATAATTTTGCATATGTAAAATTCAATTTATGGATATCCATAAATCGATTTTTGCATATGCATAAATACACTTTTTGATATGTTAAAATGCTGGCTATTTTTGCATATGCAAAAATACATTTTGCATATGCAAAAATCATTTTGCATATGCATAAATCGATTTTTGGATATCCATAAATCGAATTTTGCATATGCAAAAATAATCGGTATTTTTGCATATGTAAAAATCGATTTTAACATATCCATAAATCGCGAGTGTGAAATGATTTCTCCCCAACTATTTAGTGCGAGTCTACTTATTATTATGTTGGTTTGTAACATGGCAACTAACTCAATATCTGATATGATATCGACAGCTTTGTCATCAACATGTCGATCTTCAATTTCCAAACACCTCAATGCGTTTGATATACTCCTCTGATATTCGTTCTTTCCGTTATTATTTCTAGCAGCCATGTTGGATTTTGTAGCGCGAAGCGTCGCGTGGTCACTGAATGTAATGAATCGTAATGTTATAAACAATTTAGTTTTTAAAAATGCATAGGCTTATATTTTTCACTAATATTGAAAGTGCATGTATTCACCATAAAGAAAATTAACGATTTTTATTTGTTACAAGAGAAAAATATTACTCTTACAATATACCGGAAAGTATTACTTCAGGATTGATAATTGGGGAGAACTCAGTATTTTCAAATTTCACAAATTTATTTTTTGATATCCATAAATCGATTTTTGCATATGCAAAAATGCCAAATATTTGTACATATGCATTAATCGATTTTTGGATATCCATAAATCGATTTTTGGATATCCATAATTCGATTTTTGCATATGCAAAAATACCGACTATTTTTGCATATGCAAAAAATCGATTTATGGATATCCAAAATCGATTTATGCATATGTTAAAATACTGAATAAATATAGAAATGGCGCCTCATAATAAGCAGGCTTAGCCGACCAGGTCATTCAGGCTCAGCATGGCTTTGTCAGTACAATTGCACTTGAGAACAATGTAAGACTAGATTTTTTTCTGGTGTATTTCCTTGTAGAGTGTAAAGTCTTATTATATTGTTTGTATTGTAGGGAATGGAGGACAAAACGCAGAGAAATAATATTCTATTTAATGCCTCTAAAAGTGAGATTTTTACACCAAGTAATGGTTTTAAAACTCTAAATAGAAAACTTAGATCAACATGGAAAATTTCTACGTAAGTACTTTTACTTTTGATGTTTAAAGAAAAGATATTTTGAACATTTCAGACTCATACTAAAGACATAATTTTATTTTTGTTTGATAAAACTTTAAGAATAATCATGCATGTTTGTTTGTTGAATATTACTTAGGTTGATGTATGCATATACAAGACTAAAACTTTGATTGCTGTTTCAATCTGTGACTTATTTTTTTATTCTTTAGAAAATATCAGTTTATGTATTACACAATTTGATTATTTTTTAAACAATAATTCACACCCAATTAAGTTTGCTCTTTTGCAGATATCACAATAAAATGTTATTGTTATTCTTGTTTCATGGTTAGCATTATATCAGTGTATGAAATCTTGATGGAAACTATCTTTGAATTTTTTGCCTTTTAGTGGTAATAAATGTTTGAATATCTGTAGGTTTGAACTCATTTGTTGGATTTTTATGCATTTATATGTATTTAGAAATAAATTAATGATGTATATATCACTTACAGCAACAAAGAAGAAATCACAGATGACAAATTATCAGGAAATAGCATATTTGCTATGTGTGGGTCAAGAGAAAGATATTCAGTAG
Organism: Tegillarca granosa; assembly: GCA_029721355.1. Lineage (NCBI taxonomy): Eukaryota > Metazoa > Mollusca > Bivalvia > Arcoida > Arcidae > Tegillarca > Tegillarca granosa. Next base: position 24,664 of record JARBDR010000343.1, on the reverse strand, counting down.
CTGAGGTGAGATGACATACTACGTTAATAAAGATATTCACTGGTTTTTACTTTATATGCTGATACCTAATATGGCTATAACTTTTAAAACATTGATGAAATTTAATAGGCTTATTCTAAAATTAAAAGTAATGCAAATAAATTAAATAGTATTTTTATGCAATAAAATTATTAATCTCATGTAAATTAAATACCTAGGACAGCTGACCTATAGGACTTGCCAACTTGTAGAATCCTCACAAGAAAATAATGACTTACCAAAAATAAATTCCCCAAAATTTTACATTTCCAATCTAATTTTTTTTTTAAATCTATAAGTATTAAATAGACATGAGGGTTTAGTTAAGTTAAGAAATCATGTTTATTGATAGATAAACCTAGTTGTCTTGATAGAGATCATTGTATACAATAAGTAAACATTAATATGTTTTTGTTCGTTTGTAGTTTGACAGCATAAAGAGATATCTAGAGAATGGAGGAAGTATCCTGGTTATGTTGGGAGAAGGCGGAGAAACTAAATACAATACAAATATTAACTTTATGTTAGAAGAGTATGGAATAATGGTTAACAATGGTAAAGTTTTATTGTTTCTTAGTTTAAGCATTATTTTATTCACAAAATCAAATACATAATAATATACATTATATTTAGATATAGGTAATGTTAAAGTAGTTGAGAACACCTAAATGTGGCTTTTCATTGCTGTCACACTCCCTTTTATTCACCTTTGTATACAGACATGATAATGACATTGTCTGTTTGCTCCATTGTACATACATGTACACTTGCCACGATTTTAAATGCACTGCAATGTGAAGCTGTTGTTGACACTGAATTTGGAAGAAATATAATACAGACACTTTGAGGAAATCAAATGTGAACAATCAAAAATTATAGTATCATAGTAAGCAAAGAAGATATGAAATAGGGAAAGTAATAATGTCTTATGCCATTTTGCTGGGAATTAAATGTGAAAATTGCATATTAGTAAACATATAAATTGGGAAAATTAGATAACAGTGTGTCAGGAAAAAATAAAAGTTTAAGGCTTTGGCAGTTGTTTAGAATATTGACAGACTAGTTTTTCCCATATGATTAGTATTTTTTTGCTTCCATAACACCTATAAATATGGTAGAAAAGATGAATGTAAGCTTTCTGTGTCTCCTTCAACCATGTATAGCAAAAACAAAAGCCAACATTTGGTTAAAGTTTTACTTTCTTATAATTTGTTATATTGTGTTATTTTCTTTCCTTTTTTCAGATTCAGTTGTGCGGACATCTTATTACAATATTTTCATCCGAAAGAAGCGTGTATTGCCAATGGTGTTTTAAATAGGTATAGTACTTATCCATATCTACAATCATATTTATATCTCCAGTCTCACATGCATTATTTTGGATGAAAAAATCATCTTTAAAATGAACTTACAATTTGTTTTACCTTACCTAATATAGAGTTATCTGTTAAGTCAAATGGTTAATAACTCTATCTTATGCATAATTAAAAGAACAGTAACTTAAAAAAAATATTTTTTGAAAAATTACGAAATTAAACTACCGGTAATGGGTCATTTTCAGTAATTAACAACAAGATTACTGGAATGAGACAATGTAATTTACATGTTTAATTTTTTATTCAACAGAGCTATTAGTCAAGCTGCAGGAAAAACATTTGCTTTAACAGATGATGATGGAAACAATGCTCAGTAAGTAAATACGCTTTTAATTATTCCTATAAAGAAACCAAAATAGAGGAATTGAAGTTGTGTTTATTTGAGGATCACATCACATAAAGTGAATCTTAATTAAGGGGTAAAAAAAAATAAACAGTAATAAATTAAATATACATGAATGAATTAAATATACGTTTGAATTATCTTCTCCTTTTTAGATAATGAATACATATACACTAACATTGATAACCTTATACATGTATATGCTATTGAACAGATGCTGCTGTTAATCAATACATCAAAATTATGCACAATAGTGCATTTAAATTACTTGCTAAAACTCATTCACCATATGGCTTGAACCTGTGTATAGGTATACTGTAAACATTCTAATTTTAGCAGTGTATTAATTTTAACGATTTTCGTGTTAGAAACAGTAGCGCTAATTTAAATACACCACTAAATACATGTTTTAACTTATAGTCTGTTTCTCAAAGTTAAATTCAAAAATTAATGTAAAAGTGTGTGTGTAACACAAGTAGCTTAAATAATGCTAATTATCAATTCTTCATTGTCTGTGTCAGTTAACATGTAGTGATAAAAAACTTGGAATTTTAAGTCAAGTCTATACAGTTGTTGTTTAATTTTGTAGAGCTCTATCATTCTTATACCCATATGGTGCTACATTAAATGTAATGAAGCCATCTGTAGCTGTTTTATCAACGGGGAGTGTATCATTTCCACTTAACAGACCTGTTTGTGCTATGTATTCTTCTAAGGTAAGTTCACTAATGAAATAGTAAAGGAAAAACACAGCAGTCAAACCTGGTTTACTTTAACAATGGCCTTCCCAGTACTGGCAAAACACTACCTATCATCTGAGCTACTTGACAACCAATATTTGACCCCCTATTGAACCATTCTATCACCTTTCCTAGAAGAAACATGTAGCGTTCAAAATGACTTTAGATATTGTTTGCATAAAATGAATTAATCAGTATATAAAATGATGGATAAAAAATGAATACATGTATGTACGAATAAATTGTGTTATGATCCAGACACAGCCGCTTGACTGATACAAAATGCCAAAAATGTAAATTAAATTGGGCATTTGTAATTTTATTATATAAAATCTCTTTTAGAAAGATACCATATAACATTATTATAAGATCTCTTATGAACCTGGTCTTTATGATGCTATCTTGAGGACAACAACCTTATCATTGTGAAAGTTTTGTGTGCACATGGGTGAACACTCACTTTTCAGACAGTATGCTCACCTAAGTGAAAGTGCATGTACAAACTGTTGAAACCACCTGTGGTCATTATATGATAAGTGATTTTTAGCTCACCTGTACACCAGTGTGATTATTACAGAGCAACCATCATAAAATGATTTACTTACACAGGTGAGCTATTTAGACGTGTTTGCTACCCTCTGATTAAAATAAATGTTGATTCTGATTTCTTTATTGTTTTTTTTTTTCAGACAAAAGGAAAGTTGGTTGTAGTAGGATCAGTACACATGTTTCATGACCAGTATATTGATAAAGAAGAAAACAGTAAAATTCTGGTATGTATCTTAAAGGTAACAAGTCATTAATTTTGTGAGCTCTTTTATGTGATCCATTTATTTTTCTTGTTAAAGTTTTACTTGCCAATATATTAGAGTTTTAATGACATGCTTTACTTATTGATTATATCAAACAATGATGCACATTTATATTTGTATTACCAGTATTATATTTTATGTCATGAAGAAAACAAATTTTTATTCACTAGGGCACTTCAATATTTCTTTGACTTATGGTGATATTTTTATTTAAATTTTATTTTATTTTTTCTGTTATTAGGATGTGATAATTAGGTTCCTGACGTCAGATGAAATCAGATTAAATCCTATTGATGCAGAGGATCCAGAGGTTTGTCTGAAGAATTTTATTTCCTTTTTGGCTCACCTAAACTGAATCTGCAGCCAGTGTTTTATATGGAAATTGTTAAGTTTAACCTTTTATATGACTGTCTAGTACATGTAATACGCTAAAATAATTAATTGAGAAAGATATATTAGGGTAATAACATCGTGTGTTTGCATTTAGACAAAGCACAGATCTTGCTTCATGTAAACACATTCAAGTTTTTCAGGTCAGAATCAGTTCTAATCAGCACATGAAACAATTATTATTGATTCAAGTTTAATCTTTATACCACATCACATAAAATGGATATGACATATGTTTTGTTTTCATATCATAAGCTATACAAACAGTTCAGGTTCGGGTTTGAGTTCTTTTGGTCCCTTGGTTCTGCAGTTATCATTATTATCAGTTCAATCAATCCCCCAGTGCTCTAAATACCCGGTACTTTTTTTTTTAACATTGTATACCGGTACTTTTTACAGAATATGCTGACTTAAAGATGCTGTCACATCCATTAATACATGTAGTATTTTACATTTTGTTGTCTTGACTACATGTAATATTATCTTGTGATTATTCAGGTTTCAGATTATAATATGCTACCAGATACAGCTAAACTCTCAGATGAATTAAAGACATGTTTGCAAGAAAGTGATGATGTACCTAGAGATATAACAACATTATTTGATAATTCTTTGTTTAAATTAGATACCAGTTTAGTACCCAAAGCAATTAAGTAAGTTCTGAATCCTTGTTTTGATTTACATGTATATTGATGTAGAACAGTGTTTATAATTATATCAATGTTTTAACTATTTGTGGTTTAATTTATGTAGAAAAATTACCTTTCATGTCACAAATATATGCAAATAGCAAATCAGTGTTTGAAATTTATAAATGCTGAAGTTAGTATTAGATAAACATTATTGCAATTGGTTGGAAATTGGCATTGATACCAATAATTCTGTTTATACAGAGTTATGTCCCTTTGAGTTGGGAGAAATTCTTGCTTTTGAAGTCAAATATAAATTTGGACAACCTATTATGAACAAAGCAATATATTATTGTCGTGTAAAGGGTTTAAATGAATGTTATTATTGTATAGTGTATTAAAGATGAGTATTTGTTAGAAGTTCAGCAAGATAATTTGATTTAATATTTGATAAAATTAGTAGATTGTATTAAAATGAAAACATTAGAAATATATCATAATGAAAAAAAAACAATATTTCTGATTTTAATTTACAGAGCATATGAACAGCTAAGTACAAAGCATGAACCACTGACATTAATTACACCACAGTTTGAAACCCCACTACCACCACTTCAACCAGCAGTAAGTAAAAATTTTGTTAGAACATTGCCTAGTGCAAGATTTTGCAACTTTAAATGCACTTAATGGCAGCTAACAAATTTTTCAGACAAAACGAATTAAGAAAAATGAATGGATATGTTTTAGTCATGTTTATTGTTTTCATTTGATTTTAATATCTCACCACAAAGGTTCAAATACATCTTTTACAGATCTAATTATGAGGACGTTTTTATCCATATGCAGGAAATCTTTGGGTTTTCTTCTTGAGCGCTCCAGTTTTCTCAACTGTCCAAGAATTTACTGCTCAATCTAAATAGAAGAATCATGACTGGGGTGTAAAACAACTTTACTCTATTCTACTCCACTCTATTTCATTTAAACACAAAATTTATTTTAAAAATGGAATTAAAAATTCCTTATTAATTTTATATTAATGGAAAAAATAACGCTTTTGTCATACTAACATGTAATGTTTAAAGATTACATTAGAGAATTACATAACAGTAGACATGAATGTTACTGATGTATAATTATTTTACTATATAAATCAAGTTTCTGATTGAAAGTTTAAAGTGTTTACTTGTGCATATAACATCTTTGTTGTAGAAAAATATATTGCATAGTTTAAGATCATATCTATGAGTGTTTTTTCCAGGTTTTTCCACCACAGTTTAGAGAGTTACCTGCCCCTAACTTAGACTTGTTTGATTTAGATGAACAGTTTTCATCAGAAAAAGTTAGATTAGCACAACAAACAAATAAATGTAAGTATCTAGATTTAAACTTTCTACTACTTTAAAAAAAGGCAATCATCAATTGGTGGAATGTTCAGAATCTTTTTTTTAATCTCTCCTGGCTTAAATATGTGCAAAACAGTGAAACAGAAACAATACTACTAATGCATGGATTATAAGTTTATAAGTTAATTTTTTTTTTTTTTTTTTTTTTTTTTTTTTTTAAAAAAAAAAAAAAAAATTCAAATTGAATTTAAACGTCTTTCCATAAAACATACAGTGCATCATGCATGTAGATTGTGTTTAAACTACACCCTCTATAACAGTAACACCTCTACTATTGGATAATACAAAATGCATATGTGCAAGCAGCTCAGTTTTTTTTTTTTTTTTTTTAGAATAAGTAGTAGCCAAATTTCTGAAATTTGTAGAAACATAGTTATTTTTAAGATAGACAAATTTCTGAAATTTTTGAAGATGTAATCCTGTTTAAAGCATTTTTGCACTAATTTGCTAAAATACATGTAGGACACTTTTTAGTAGCCAATGACAATTGTGGATATCAGGAATGAATACACAGCTGTTCTGTAGAAATAAATTGAAAAAATGGTGTAAACTGTTTTTATGCATTTCCTTTCACAGGTACAGATGATGATCTGGAGTATTATGTGAGGGAATGTGGGGATATACTGGGTGTAACCACCAAGTTACCACAAGACAGCAGAGATGCCAAACATATCATAGAGTATATATTTGCACAAGTTGTTGAATTCAAAAAATTGAATCAGGTAAGAAATTTATTAAGTTTTTATTTTATTAAACTATCTACACTAGTGTTGTAAATAACAGCCAGTATGACTGTCCAAGACTGGTAACTTTTGGGAATAAGTGATTACTTTTCAATAGTCTCCCAATATACCACAATAGAATTTTTGAAATAATTAAACAAGAACTGGTTAAAAGGTTTGAATTTTTCCAGCACAGCCTAAACTCGATTTTTTTTTACAATTTGTATCAAGGATTTTTACCTTCTGGTGGAAAATTAACAAGAATAAAACTATATAACATTTAATGTGACCAGATATAATTGATTTATAAAATTAACATAAAATCACATTTGAAATATCAGTTCCATTATTTATATGTTGTATATCTGCTTAAACTGTGATGTTCATTATTAATGTAACAAAAGAAATAGTAAGTATTGGAAACTTTTCTTTTTTAGGATCAAGATTATGATACAGCACAGTTTGGTGGAGGTGGAATGGATATAATGTGATACCATATCTTTTGTCTTTTAACATATCTCTGTTACAAATGCAAATGAAAGTTTTAGTTCATTTCTAAAACTGGTTACACTTAAGTTATAGAACTGCCAGATATTCAGAAGATCTGATACAGAAACAAAGAATTTTTATAGCATTGGCCTTTATGAAAGGTTTATTGTTTGTATTTGTTATGTATTTACATACACATGACTATTTTATGTAATGTTTTATGTGAAATATTTACAGGTAAAAAATTGTAATTTTGGTTCATGTTTATGGGAAGAATTTAAAATTACATTTAAAAAATACCGCTAATAATTGTTGAGATAAAATATTTCTTTTTTACATTTAAATAAATTTCTAAAGATTTTGAAAAACAAACACAATTCCTCGAGGTTTCTAACACATTAATCGAAACATCACTATCAGTTTATTCCTCACATTAAACAGGTCTTTTTGTATACAAATGAATAATTTCTGAGATGAATCATTTCATGTAGCTTTTTATCTGGATGTTTATATGTAAATGTTGGCTAATAGAGTGCTTGCAAGTTTTTCGAAAAAAAATTACATCATTTACACTAAATAAATATGCAGGTAAAACATACGATGTACTTGACACTTCCATATTAACTATAGTCTTCATACAGAAATGTTGCCAAAGGCTTCAAATGAAACAATTTTACCTCTACTATTTCAAAGCAACTTTTTTGTCCATCAGTTCAAAATCTAACTAATTTTTGTTAATTATTTTGAAACTTTGATCTCTATTGTTTCAAAAGCCCTTAAATCAAACTTTATTGATGCCAATTAGTTATTTTTAACACTGATCTGTACTTTTTCAAAAACATTTTCATTCATCTCTCAAAATTTAGGTAATAATTGTTCATTATTTTGACACTTTGACCTCTACTATAAGTAGTTTCTTTTAATTCTTCAAACCAACTCTAGCTGATGTTTGTTGATTCATATGTTTACTGTATGACTCTTACGTCACTGTATCATAAACATGAACATATTATGCAGTAGTTACAACAATTAAATATTTGTAATATATGATGTTAGCATGTGACAACTTAAATATTTTTCTTGTATTTTTGTGATGATTACAGTTCTCATTTTCTGTTAGTTGTGCATGGGAGTCTGAGTAATTGTTTCATAGAATGAGTGATGTTTAAAAATGATGGACTGATATTGTTAGATATAATTCTTTCAGCCTTTTATGTAATTAAAGGTGACATTTTGACAAAAATCTGTCAAAGTCATTAGGGGAGGGGGTAATTAAGCAAAGATTATATAGTAAAAATAACTGTGTTTTAGCATGCAAAGTAAAAGACATTAGACATGGTTTGACATATATATATGTATTATATACTTTGTTAATTACTATTGTCTTACATAACACAGTTGAAAAACATCACTACACACTGTTTTTACACTTGCTGATTAAAGCTGCATTAAGGTTATCAATTTTCTGAATTTTTTTTGATTTTCTAAAAATATATTTTTTAAAAATAGATATCTTCTAACCACGATCCGTGACATTCATTTTCTAAAATTTCATTTCTTTTATTTCTGTAAATAAACGGAATCCTCTGACCGGTTGGTCAGAGTTTTACGATGGTAATAATGAGCTTGGAGCATGCGCACGGATCATGTCGGATGTACGGAAAAACCCTAGAACCGAAAGTCAAACATAACAGATTACATTAATTGTCCTTCATTTATATCCGGATGTATTTGAAATGGTGTTTTGTATCCCTTACTAAGTCACAAATGACAAATTCAACGAAGTTCTGTGTTTAATTTATCGTATTTCACCGTTTTGAAAGTTGTGTTTAAATTACCCGGGTTTTTGATGACGTAACCATGTTCTAATATTAGATCCTAAATGCTGCATCTCGATGGGTAAATATTGTGATTTCTGCATTTATTCGAGCTTTTATCGTTGAACCAAATGTAACATTGTCCATTAGGAACATCATTAGTTAGATTAGTACCGTTTTAATTTTTTCTTTGGAAAACTTAATGCAGCTTTAAAGTGTTGTGTACATATGAGTTGTATTATTTGTGTACAGTATGTAGTTAATGTATTTGTGCACAAGTTTTGTGCATCAATGTTATTTTTCAATTGAATTCCCTACTTATATTGAATTAAATTGTTAAAGGTCTTTGCAGTGTAATTAAGTATACAATTTTTATCTCATTTTCACACACACACACACACACACACACACACACACAGAGCTGAAAAAAAAATTAAATTAAAAAAATTGTTTAAAATTTAACATTTCAAACGAAGTTGTAAAATTATACTGTTTTAGAAAATTGTGCTATTAATTAAACTGAAATTAAGAAATTTTTTCTGTTATTTTCCGTCCATTTACATACACGTATTTCATACATAGGTTGACATAGGTTTTTATGTTTAAAATTACTATGTGATATTTCTTAAAGAAAATAAAAGTATTTTATCAAAATTTGTGTTTTATTATTATTTATTAATAACTAGTGTAATATATTCAGTTATGATGGTGATGTTTTTTATGATGATAATTATGATGGTGGTGGTGGTGGTGTCTTGCTTGCCAAATCTAGTTGCCATAAGGCAAAGACTCAAAATCAGTCACAACAGTGGAATATCAGAGTTTGACAATTGTGTATGTCATGCTATTTCATAAAAAGTTGACATATATGGTGACTAGAGAGGTAGAACTAGTCATCTAAAGCTGTAGAATTCTTTTCTTTATTGTGATCATCAGGACTAACTGGAGTAACTTCAGCCTATCATTCTTCCTATTTCTGAGAGTCTATGTTCTTTCTTATGATGAATTTATCTGTATTTCAGTTTCTTGAAATTTTTGTGGTTTTTTAATAGAACAAAGAATAAAAAAGAAAGTAATCCCTAACATAGAATTGGCAATAAGCAATTTAGGAGAATAATAAGAAAACAAGGCACAAGAATAACAAATATTTAGTTCACTTGTAACAGAGAACTTTTGTTTGAATGGGCACATGAAATAATGACAAAAGAGGTATCCAGTGTGTGTGGTTCAAGTTAAAATGGTATCCAGTGTGTGTGGTTCAAGTAAAAATGGTATCCAGTATATGTGGTTCAAGTTAAAATGGTATCAAGTGTAAGTGGTTCAACTTAAAATGGTATCCAGTGTGTGTGGTTAAAGTAAAAATGATATCCAGTATATGTGGTTCAAGTTAAAATGGTATCCAGTGTGTGTGGTTCAACTTAAAATGGTATCCAGTGTGTGTGGTTCAAGTAAAAATGATATCCAGTATATGTGGTTCAAGTTAAAATGGTATCCAGTATATGTGGTTCAAGTTAAAATGGTATCCAGTGTGTGTGGTTAAAGTTAAAATGGTATCCAGTGTGTGTGGTTCAAGTTAAAATGGTATCCAGCAGTATGTGGTTCAAGTTAAAATGGTATCAAGTGTATGTGGTTCAAGTTAAAATGGTATCAAGTGTATGTGGTTCAAGTTAAAATGGTATCCAGTGTGTGCGATTCAAGTTAAAATGGTATCAAGTGTATGTGGTTCAAGTTAAAATGGTATCAAGTGTATGTGGTTCAAGTAAAATGGTATCCAGTGGGTGTGTTTCAAGTAAAAATAGTAGTAAATAGATTTTGTTCAAGTAAAACGGTATCGACTGGTATAGTTCCAAGAAATAATGGTATCACATGGGTGGGGTACATGAAAAAATACACTGCTGACAAAATCGGTTGGATTATTACAAAATATTGAATATTTAGGCACCAGAAAAATCATAGGAAAGAAATTGGATTAAGTTATTAATTGAATCCTTATAATCTTTAATTTACTGCCTTGAATCCTCGCATAAATCCGAGGTGGCAAATATAGAGCAAACATGATTACATATGACGTACTATAATTTTCATATATATTGTATGTTTGATTAAGGCTCAGTATTCAAAACGTGTTCACGAAGTTTAAATGCATAAAATAGTTAAATAGAAATAAAGGTAATTTGTTTCACACAGTTAAGATGACGATGACGAGACAATTAAACAGGTTTTTATTTGGCCAATGACGGTACTATTTAGATAAATAATTCCTTCTTAGATTGATATACATGGGACATATTAATAATAAGTGATATTCTTTTCCAACAACATTTGTCGAACAACATTTATATAATCTTCAATTTCTGTCAACATTTTCATAGGGCCCGGTCGCAATAGCTAAATTGTGTGATGTATTCTAAAACTAGAAAAAAAAAACATCTAAGATTAAAGTTAAAACAATTTTTCGTTTTTAATTCATGTTTAAACATCTGATAACCTTACAATTTGTTACATAAACATATTTTACTTAACTATACCTGTTTATATTGATCCTGTAATAAAATTTTAAAAACATTAAAATTTGGAATGAAAAAATTCTGTTGCAGCCATACATACCAAGAGTCTAACAATTGTTTAACCGGCTGAGACGCACAATTTAAACCATTATATAATAAATAATATAATATAATATAAATATTACCATTATCGGCATTAAACCTTAAGACACTATCAACATAAAAAATAATGTATTTTAACTATAAATTTTTTCCATTTAATATTTTAAAATCCATAATTTGCGATTATAGGAGAGGGGAAGCCTATCCGACTTTCCACACACAGTACCTGAGTACAGCAGCATTACTTGAAGATTTCTTAACTTTGAGTATACGTTTAAAAAATTTTGAATTTAGACGTTCATAGTCATCAGCAAGATGAAAGCCCAATAAATCCCACCAAAAATCTTACACTGGAGAAACCATACAGTCAATTTTTTTCAGAGTTCAAAACATCTAGAAATAAATTATGACTAATACTTGAAATACCATTTTATGATTTAATGCAAAGTTAATAAATTTTCTTTTTTTAACATTATTCCATCAACCAAATAAAAAACTATCTGCTTTCCAGTTTTGATTTATTTATTTATTTATTTATTTATTTTATTTTTTTTTTTTTTTGTGATAATTATACCAATTAAAAATGCCTAAAGAAAACAATAAGCAAGAAACATTGGAGATGGCTTTCTTTGGAAAAACTCGATTTGCATTGTATAAAGTCTCTGGCATTAATAGTGTTCAGAAGATCAAACAGATGTCGAGCAGAATATACGATCTCAAATCTCGAATACCAAGCGCTGGAAGGTCAAAAGTGTCATCTGTCACCCATGTCACTTGATATGGAATTAGCATCACAATTTTCATAATGAGAAACTAATTAGCTAAGAAGCCAAGTACATTTACGTAAAAAAAAATAGTAAGATTAGATAGATAGATAGATAGATAGATAGATAGATAGATAGATAGATAGATAATTTAATTTTTAAAAAAAATACATTTTATGATATTGCTCACGCCACTAAACCGAAAAAGCTGTGAATGAGAAATTTATCTATATCATATTAAATAAGCATCTAAGATTGTAACATCACGTTTCATAATAATAATAATAATAATAATAATAATAATAATAATAATAATAGACTGTCTAAAAGTGTCTGTAATCTGTAGATACCGTGGAGATTCCAAGATTATTATTATTATTATTATTATTATTATTATTATTATTATTATTATTATCGAAAAGCGATTTGGGGTTCAATAATTATTGTTAATTTTTTTTAGCAAAGTCATATGATAATGTATTTATTTATTTATTTATTTATTTAGATTGAAAAATACAATCCTATTATTTAACTCCAGAATTTTCTGATGTAAAAAAATCTTTGTAGAAGGGGAAAAAGGGAAAAATTATCTCAGTTTATATACTAGTATATAGCCTATATTATAACAGATTCGGATAAGATGTCGCAGCAAATAGAAATAAATAAAATTTGAAAATTAAAAAATATATAATAATATAAATCTTATTTCCCTAAGTGATTTTCAAGAGACTGGACGTTTTACCCCTTATACTTAAACGTGAAAACCCACAGGGCCTCCGTACATTCTAGAGACTTCTCCTTTACACATTTAGTCACATTTGTTTACACACACATGATGCAATATCTATTTTTACATTGAAAGCAGTAGATCATTCAACAATCGAGGCAAAAAATGGGAATTTATATTTCAATCAATCTTGAAAACATAACGTTAAGAATTATTGTATTATTCTCTCAGCTTGTTTATTTTTTATTATTTTACACACACACACACAACACACACATACACATAATTTTTTTTTTAAAAATCGACATAAATTAGTATCCCGTGATCACCCCCTCCCTCCATCTTGTAATATGACGCATTGGCCTTATCACAGTCGTACACAATCGCTACATTCCACCTAGGAGTGGTAATTTTGAGTTATCTTCCTTGCCTGCTCTAATTTTACTAAGTAAATTGTGGCGGATAATGGCAATATTTCGGGTTAAAACTTTTTTCCCTTAAAATTGCATCGTGATATCAATTCAAAATAAAATTAAGAAATAGGATTTGCGTATTAAACCAACTTAGTGTACAAAATTTTGAAAGTACGAACACTGGTATTGAATAAAAAAGAACTATATTTTTACAACAAGGCGTATTAATAACATGACGTCATAAGCGTTGGCATATAAATTGTTTCAGGCATGGAGTGTGGGGCTTTATCGACTGTATGCTTAGTTCAGGGCGGTGGAATGCTGCAGATGTATTGAAATAAGAATTAAGAATGGTGAAATTATGGACACGAAATACGCGAGTATTCGCAGAAAGGACATAACGTTTTTGTGTTGTGATTTGTTGAACTGAGTGCTAAAGAGATTGGATCAAAAGATCAGAGATGAAGTTTTAATAGTCGAAGATGGTGTCGTTCTTTGGAATTTTTTGAGCAAGACAAATTTAATTCGAAAGCAATCCTATACGAGTATTTCATATTTAAGTATAGAACATCATTTTTATTTTTGATTTTTAAATATTACTTTTTTTCAATTTTTTTTTTTTTTTTTTTGAAACGCAGCATACATTTTTGTGCTATGGTAAATTTAATTTTTTTGCTATGGTAAATTTGTACGTTATTGAAGTACGCCATCTTGAATTATTCTCTTTATCGAGACGCTAATCGGTCTGAATATTGATTGTAAAATTTCTAATAAAAGTTTTAAGATTATTTAATTTTATGTTTTATTTCAATGTATTACATACACATTTTAACTATGTATTATAATTTTATCATTCAAGCTAAAGATGGAGTTTGGGTAGATTGTGTTGCCAGTTAGAACAAAGGACTCCTCCCAAGTTGTACAGGGCATTTTGACCTGCCTCTTGCTGTCTTTCGCATTTAACAGTGGTCCATCCTTTGATCATGAGATAGCCTTAGAATGAAAGTGGAGAATATTATTTCCCTGAACAGTTGGCTGTCGGTAACGCATGAACTGGGGGTAAAATCTATTGCCAAAGGAAAAAGTTGTTACAAGTGTATCATATTTGAATTTTTTATTTTACAACTTGTTATATCTTGTCAGAATCTGAACTTATTTTACTCGTTTGCAAAAGAAGAAATAATCTAGAATGTGAACTTTTCAAAATCTAATTTGATAAAATACTTCATTGAAAAAAACTAATTGAATCTTATATATTATGTAAACTTTTAGTAAAAAATTTTACTTTAATACAATGCAATTAAAATTCTCAATTGAAATCTATGGCCATTTCTTGCTTTATGAAGATAAAGTTTGCTTTGCACAACCTTTATTTTGCAGGTCTTTTCATCTCTATTGGGCAACTAGTGCACGATGTAAAAATGTCTAGGTTGCCATTGTTCCCTCTAAACAAACCTATCTGACACCTTGAACATGAATCATGATGTGACACCAGTCCTGAAGGAGGGTACACATTTGTCATAATGGTGAATTTGAGATACTTCTATCCATACAGTATGGTTTAAAAATTTACTTAAAATTAGAAAATGAATAAACAATAATAGTTGATTAATTTATCAGTAATAAATTTATAAAGTTGTTATTCTTATCATTTAAATTGATCCTTTTTATGAAATGTCATCATTCATTTGTTGTGGAGGATTTATATTTGATAATTCATATTTTAATTGTGGCTCTTATCTGTTTCTAATACCTTAGTTAAAACAAGAATATAATATTTTGTCTTATGAAAACTTAATTGCTTCAGTGCTCAAAATTACCATGTGTCAGTTTTTGTTGCAGCTTTATTGTTTTAGATAATAAATTTGCTTGCCTTGTTTCTTTCTTGAAATAAAGATTGAAGGTGGTGAAATGAGTCATCTAAACATAATATGTTACAAGAAGTTTGTCAAGAATATTAAAGGAAATTAAAAAGATGAATAATCCTGAAGATGGGAGGTTTGATTTGTGTTAAGTCTGATATTTTTATATACATGATGAGAATAATAAGGTTAATTTTTTAAAATTATTTGTTCGGTTATTTAATACTAGAATTTATACAATATACTGTTTAAAAATATGCAAAGCTAGTAAATTGAGTTGTTGCATGTTAATTTAAATAATTAAAAAATCAACCATTCTGATTTCAACTAAAGATTGTACCATTGTTTTAGGACCTGAATTGTTACAATTTAATGCCTAAAAATTATTAAAAATTTTTGGATTATGATGTTTACAGGGATAATGTGAACCATTGATTGTTAAGGACTGTTTATTTTAAAAAAGTGTCTTGGAAGCATCCAGAAACTTGAAGAAATTGTTCAGTCAAGGATTAGTTTGGTGTAGTATACATTTCTTGGGGTATTATGGAATTATTCTGCCTAAAACTAAGTTTGGTTTTAATTTTTTCTTCACATAGAAACTGAATTATTTTCACTAATTACTGGTATAAAATGAATAAGAATGATTAACTGAGAAGTACATTTTCCATCAACAGTTTAAATTGTTGGCTTTCTGTATTTATATTCCTTTTTTCTCTGAATAATAGAAATCTCTGTTGTTTATGAGAACTGTAATCATACCAACATTCTTTGACCTGTTAAATTAAAAGTAGTGAATTCTTGCGTGTTTTCTGCATTAAAGCTTTTTGATGTGTTTACAGGGATAATGTGAACCATTGATTGTTAAGGACTGTTTATTTTAAAAAAGTGTCTTGGAAGCATCCAGAAACTTGAAGAAATTGTTCAGTCAAGGATTAGTTTGGTGTAGTATACATTTCTTGGGGTATTATGGAATTATTCTGCCTAAAACTAAGTTTGGTTTTAATTTTTTCTTCACATAGAAACTGAATTATTTTCACTAATTACTGGTATAAAATGAATAAGAATGATTGAGAAGTACATTTTCCATCAACAGTTTAAATTGTTGGCTTTCTATATTTATATTCCTTTTTTCTCTGAATAATAGAAATCTCTGTTGTTTATGAGAACTGTAATCATACCAACATTCTTTGACCTGTTAAATTAAAAGTAGTGAATTCTTGCGTGTTTTCTGCATTAAAGCTTTTTGATAAACTAAAAGCCATTTGTTGATTAGACAGGGAATGAATTTTGTTTTAGATTTATATGGAAAAGCTATCTGAAGCTGTGGAATCCAAAACTCAGACATGGAGATTAATGAAAGATTTGCTGGTTTGCATCCATATACATGTAGTTGGGGATCTAATGAATTTCATCTAGTAAAGAGTTGGTCCATTCGGAAAAAAACATCCTAGGGGGAAACAGTTTAATCAAAGGAAAGAAAACCCTTCAGGTTGTATGAACAAGTGATCCTATTCATCTCCTTGCATGTAGCTACTTGCTTCACCTTTAAACAAAAAGTGAAAAGTAAGCTGTATCAAGACACAAATGCTTGTTCTTATAATGTCGCATCAAATCGCACATTCTCATGGAATTCTATATAGCCTATGGCATAAAATCTTTTTAATTCAATAATGTGTTAACTTCATTTAAGTTTTCATAAATAAATCATCTGATAAGTATTTGCATTTTGATGTGTAGATCGCCTTAAAACTGAAGTTTCAAAATTAATATGAGGGTTTTGATTGAATTCTGAAAGCAATTGAAAAATGGTTATGTGCCTTGAAAATTGAATGTTGTGAACCTTGACATAAATGGTTTTTTTTAAATTCCTAGGCTAGATAAACACCTAAACCATTCAGATCTTTTGGCATTTGTCAAGATCTGCAGTGCCCATTTTCATTGCCTGTCCAAAATATTTTAACAGTTGAAAGCTACTGAAATTGAAGCAGTGTTGATGAGGGTATTTAAAAATTCGAAAGCATTTGGGAAACACAAACATTCAACAGTATGACCGGTAACAAAGTATACAAATGTAAATTTCAACAATATCCATGTATTAAGCAGTTAGCAGGTAAATCCTATACACTGAAAAATGATTTAGGATATCTGAAGCTTCACAGGTTTACAATGTGTAAATGTACTTGCTTGCAGTTTATTTACTTTAGTAGTAGTCAATAAGATGTATCAGATTTTATAGAGATTGTCTAGAAAATCAAACTGAAAATTTGTGTACTTCTTGCTTGCAAGAGTAATGTAGAGTTGATAAGGTGTCCGATTTCATAGTGATAAACAAAATCTCTAATCAAACTGAAAATATGTTGTGTACTTCTTGCTTGCAAGAGTAGAGTTGATAAGGTGTACCTGATTTCATAGTGATTAACAAAATCTGCAAACTGACAATATGTGTTGTTCTTGCTTGCAGCTTGTGGGTACTATAGAGTAAATAGATGTACCTGATTTCACACTGGTTTAGAAAATCTCCAATCAAACCGAATATTTGCTGCATGCTGTTAATGATTCAACAAAATGCAAAGCCAACTTTCTTACCTTAATGAGAAATGCTCACAAAAATTGATTGATTTAATATTTAATTACTTAATTCATTACTCAATATTTTGATGGGTTTGGCTTTTTAGCAGGGAAATTTTTAATTTGTTAGTCATCTAAATTGGTGATAACTTCACATTTGTAACTATTTCACAACATGTACCATTTTCTACATTTGTAGTACACTGAAAACATACATCTTTGGAAAATAACAAGAAGTTTTCAGCAGTCTTTCAAAGACAAATTGAAAGTTCTTAAATACAAACAAGTTGCAGATGACTCATTAAAATGTCTGCAGATAAGGTAAAATGATCTAAAATGATGGTTT
Organism: Tegillarca granosa; assembly: GCA_029721355.1. Taxonomy (NCBI): domain Eukaryota; kingdom Metazoa; phylum Mollusca; class Bivalvia; order Arcoida; family Arcidae; genus Tegillarca; species Tegillarca granosa. Next base: position 6,636 of record JARBDR010000343.1, on the reverse strand, counting down.
AAGTTCGTTTCATATTCAAATTTTCTACATGGCTAGCAAGTAGTAATATTAACAAGGAAGATTTAAATGATGAAATTTATGAAGAATGCTGAACATTTAAAACACAAGCTAAATAAATAAAAAATTTTTATACAAGACAGTTTCCCATAAGTGAGTTGTCGAAACTTTCAAGTTACTCCATATGACAAAAGAAATGATGTCCTGGTTTATAAATCACAAAAAAAAAGATTATTTTTCAGGGTTCTTGTTGACATACCTCATGGAAAGTTTAGTTTTTCCAAGCTTGAGTAAGTTTTAAAAAAAATGGTGTTATGTACATTCAAGCGGTTATGCAAGAAAAGACAAAGGTGCATTGAAGATTATTATAGTAATCTTCATGAAGACAAATTAACAACCACTAAATTAAACAGCAATGTGGTGTTGGTTTTAAAGTAGACAAGTCAACAACCACTAAATTTATAAGCAATGTGGTTTCATAAATCCAAGTTTTTATCAACTTGTTTTTAATAAAAAACTTTTCAACATTTCGTAACATAGAATCAGTTCAATATATTTAGATTAGTTTCTAAAAAAAAGGTACAAAAATAATTTGAACATTGATTTGCCAGACAAAAACTTGCCTTTTAGTAGTGGAATATACCACCATCTTCAGCTGCCTTGAAACTTAGAGACGTTCCAGTTGAATTAAATCCAGTGATATCTCGGTGTAATAGGATCCTGGTTGAACTAGACAACGCCATTGGTTAGAGATGTTACATATTTGGCTTTCTGAAGGACAATAATGGCGGAACATGGTTTGAATGGTGGACCAAAGATTTTTGGGGACTGACAACTGGTCGAGAGTTTACATCCTTTACTTGACAGGTTCCATATTTGACAGTTGACATCCTTATTACTTGGTGTGATGTTGGTTCTAGTATTTAATTCTGCCTCATGGACCTTGAAGAATCTACTCCATTCCAAAATCCGGTTGGCATCAATTAGATCAGCATTGTACTGTTAGTCTTGTTGTTTCAACAGAAGTGCTCAGGATGGTAATCCAGTTGTAGCTACAAAACTGTAAAGCTGGTATGCCATTTTATTTTCTCAAAATTTAATTCAAATCAAAATGCTCAAAGTAAGATTTATTTGATTCTTGAAAAAGTTAAATTGATTCTTATATAAAGTTTAGCAAATAAGCATAAAAAACATTTTTTTTGAACATTGTTTTGCCTAGCAAAACTTGCCTTTTAGTGTTGGCCCATGATTGACAGACCATCTTCAGCAATCCCGTTTCCATAGATGTGCCCATCCAGTAACAAGTTAGAGAGAAATGGGACCCTGGTTGAAGTAGATGAGGACATTGGTTAGACATGTTTGTTATGTTGCCTATTGGATTTCCATGCAATGACTCCAATGTTTTGTACTCAAACCTTATCAAGATTGAGATTCTGCTCCAGTCTAAGCCCCGTCCACCATTCCATTCCATTCCATGATGTAGCTTCAGGCTTGTTGATTCAATAGATTGAGGATGAAGTAGTGTAAACATGGTATTATACTTTTTTCTTTGTTTGATTACTGCAATCAAAGTATTGTTTTTTCACCATGAAGTAACTTTTCAGAAAATATCAGTTTCTTTAAACCATTTTCAGTAATTTTTAAATAAAATTTAGTAAGCAATCAGTGGAAATATTTTTTGAACATTGTTTTTGCCTAACAAAAACTTGCCTTTTAGTAGTGGTCTATACCAACAAAACATCTTCAGCTGCCTTGTTGCCTTGGAACTCTTAGAGACGTGCCAATTGAATTCCATTCCATTCCATCCAGTGACATATTACAGTGTAAGGGGATCCTTGTTGAACTAGACAACGCCATTGGTTAGACATGTTACATATTTGGCTTACTGAAGGACACTATTGGTGGAACATGGTTTGAATGGTGGATCAAAGATTTTTGGGGACTGACAACTGGTCGAGAGTTTACATCCTTTACTTGACAGGTTCCATATTTGACAGTTGACATCCTTATTACTTGGTGTGATGTTGGTTCTAGTATTTAATTCTGCCTCATGGACCTTGAAGAATCTACTCCATTCCAAAATCCGGTTGGCATCAATTAGATCAGCAATGTACTGTTAGTCTTGTTGTTTCAACAGAAATGCTCAGGATGGTAATCCAGTTGTAGCTACAAAACTGTAAAGCTGGTATGCCATTTTATTTTCTCTTAAAATTTAATTCAAATCAAGGTGCTCAAAGTAAGATTTATTTGATTCTTGAAAAAATTAAATTGATTCTTATATAAAGTTTAGCAAATAAGCATAAAAAACATTTTTTGAACATTGTTTTGCCTAACAAAAACTTGCCTTTTAGTGTTGGCCCATGATTGACAGACCATCTTCAGCAATCCCGTTTCCATAGATGTGCCCATCCAGTAACAAGTTAGAGAGAAATGGGACCCTGGTTGAAGTAGATGAGGACATTGGTTAGACATGTTTGTTATGTTGCCTATTGGATTTCCATGCAATGACTCCAATGTTTTGTACTCAAACCTTATTAAGATTGAGATTCTGCTCCAGTCTAAGCCCTGTCCACCATTCCATTCCATTCCATGATGTAGCTTCAGGCTTGTTGATTCAATAGATTGAGGATGAAGTAGTGTAAACATGGTATTATACTTTTTTCTTTGTTTGATTACTGCAATCAAAGTATTGTTTTTTGACCATGAAGTAACTTTTCAGAAAATATCAGTTTCTTTAAAACATTTTCAGTAATTTTTAAATAAAATTTAGTAAGCAATCAGTGGAAATATTTTTTGAACATTGTTTTTGCCTAACAAAAACTTGCCTTTTAGTAGTGGTCTATACCAACAAAACATCTTCAGCTGCCTTGTTGCCTTGAAACTCTTAGAGACGTGCCAATTGAATTCCATTCCATTCCATCCAGTGACATATTACAGTGTAAGGGGATCCTTGTTGAACTAGACAACGCCATTGGTTAGACATGTTACATATTTGGCTTTCTGAAGGACACTATTGGTGGAACATGGTTTGAATGGTGGATCAAAGATTTTTGGGGACTAACAACTGGTCGAGAGTTTACATCCTTTACTTGACAGGTTCCATATTTGACAGTTGACATCCTTATTACTTGGTGTGATGTTGGTTGTAGTATTTAATTCTGCCTCATGGACCTTGAAGAATCTACTCCATTCCAAAATCCGGTTGGCATCAATTAGATCAGCAATGTACTGTTAGTCTTGTTGTTTCAACAGAAGTGCTCAGGATGGTAATCCAGTTGTAGCTACAAATTTGTAAAGCTGGTATGCCCTTTTATTTTCTCTTAAAATTTAATTCAAATCAAGGTGCTCAAAGTAAGATTTATTTGATTCTTGAAAAAATTAAATTGATTCTTATATAAAGTTTAGCAAATAAGCATAAAAAACATTTTTTGAACATTGTTTTGCCTAACAAAAACTTGCCTTTTAGTGTTGGCCCATGATTGACAGACCATCTTTAGCAATCCCGTTTCCATAGATGTGCCCATCCAGTAACAAGTTAGAGAGAAATGGGACCCTGGTTGAAGTAGATGAGGACATTGGTTAGACATGTTTGTTATGTTGCCTATTGGATTTCCATGCAATGACTCCAACTGTTTTGTACTCAAACCTTATTAAGATTGAGATTCTGCTCCAGTCTTAGCCCTGTCCACCATTCCATTCCATTCCATGATGTAGCTTCAGGCTTGTTGATTCAATAGATTGAGGATGAAGTAGTGTAAACATGGTATTATACTTTTTTCTTTGTTTGATTACTGCAATCAAAGTATTGTTTTTTGACCATGAAGTAACTTTTCAGAAAATATCAGTTTCTTTAAACCATTTTCAGTAATTTTTAAATAAAATTTAGTAAGCAATCAGTGGAAATATTTTTTGAACATTGTTTTTGCCTAACAAAAACTTGCCTTTTAGAAGTGGTCTATACCAACAAAACATCTTCAGCTGCCTTGTTGCCTTGAAACTCTTAGAGACGTGGCAATTGAATTCCATTCCATTCCATCCAGTGACATATTACAGTGTAAGGGGATCCTGGTTGAACTAGACAACGCCATTGGTTAGACATGTTACATATTTGGCTTTCTGAAGGACACTATTGGTGGAACATGGTTTGAATGGTGGATCAAAGATTTTTGGGGACTGACAACTGGTCGAGAGTTTACATCCTTTACTTGACAGGTTCCATATTTGACAGTTGACATCCTTATTACTTGGTGTGATGTTGGTTCTAGTATTTAATTCTGCCTCATGGACCTTGAAGAATCTACTCCATTCCAAAATCCGGTTGGCATCAATTAGATCAGCAATGTACTGTTAGTCTTGTTGTTTCAACAGAAGGGCTCAGGATGGTAATCCAGTTGTAGCTACAAATTTGTAAAGCTGGTATGCCCTTTTATTTTCTCTTAAAATTTAATTCAAATCAAGGTGCTCAAAGTAAGATTCATTTGATTCTTGAAAAAATTAAATTGATTCTTATATAAAGTTTAGCAAATAAGCATAAAAAACATTTTTTGAACATTGTTTTGCCTAACAAAAACTTGCCTTTTAGTGTTGGCCCATGATTGACAGACCATCTTCAGCAATCCCGTTTCCATAGATGTGCCCATCCAGTAACAAGTTAGAGAGAAATGGTTGCCTATTGGATTTCCATGCAATGACTCCAATGTTTTGTACTCAAACCTTATTAAGATTGAGATTCTGCTCCAGTCTTAGCCCTGTCCACCATTCCATTCCATTCCATGATGTAGCTTCAGGCTTGTTGATTCAATAGATTAAGGATGAAGTAGTGTAAACATGGTATTATACTTTTTTCTTTGTTTGATTACTGCAATCAAAGTATTGTTTTTTCACCATGAAGTAACTTTTCAGAAAATATCAGTTTCTATAAAACATTTTCAGTAATTTTTAAATAAAATTTAGTAAGCAATCAGTGGAAATATTTTTTGAACATTGTTTTTGCCTAACAAAAACTTGCCTTTTAGTAGTGGTCTATACCAACAAAACATCTTCAGCTGCCTTGTTGCCTTGAAACTCTTAGAGACGTGCCAATTGAATTCCATTCCATTCAGTGACATATTACAGTGTAAGGGGATCCTGGTTGAACTAGACAACGCCATTGGTTAGACATGTTACATATTTGGCTTTCTGAAGGACACTATTGGTGGAACATGGTTTGAATGGTGGATCAAAGATTTTTGGGGACTGACAACTGGTCGAGAGTTTACATCCTTTACTTGACAGGTTCCATATTTGACAGTTGACATCCTTATTACTTGGTGTGATGTTGGTTCTAGTATTTAATTCTGCCTCATGGACCTTGAAGAATCTACTCCATTCCAAAATCCGGTGGGCATCAATTAGATCAGCAATGTACTGTTAGTCTTGTTGTTTGAACAGAAGTGCTCAGGATGGTAATCCAGTTGTAGCTACAAATTTGTAAAGCTGGTATGCCCTTTTATTTTCTCTTAAAATTTAATTCAAATCAAGGTGCTCAAAGTAAGATTTATTTGATTCTTGAAAAAATTAAATTGATTCTTATATAAAGTTTAGCAAATAAGCATAAAAAACATTTTTTGAACATTGTTTTGCCTAACAAAAACTTGCCTTTTAGTGTTGGCCCATGATTGACAGACCATCTTCAGCAATCCCGTTTCCATAGATGTGCCCATCCAGTAACAAGTTAGAGAGAAATGGTTGCCTATTGGATTTCCATGCAATGACTCCAATGTTTTGTACTCAAACCTTATTAAGATTGAGATTCTGCTCCAGTCTTAGCCCTGTCCACCATTCCATTCCATTCCATGATGTAGCTTCAGGCTTGTTGATTCAATAGATTGAGGATGAAGTAGTGTAAACATGGTATTATACTTTTTTCTTTGTTTGATTACTGCAATCAAAGTATTGTTTTTTGACCATGAAGTAACTTTTCAGAAAATATCAGTTTCTTTAAAACATTTTCAGTAATTTTTAAATAAAATTTAGTAAGCAATCAGTGGAAATATTTTTTGAACATTGTTTTTGCCTAACAAAAACTTGCCTTTTAGTAGTGGTCTATACCAACAAAACATCTTCAGCTGCCTTGTTGCCTTGAAACTCTTAGAGACGTGCCAATTGAATTCCATTCCATTCCATCCAGTGACATATTACAGTGTAAGGGGATCCTTGTTGAACTAGACAACGCCATTGGTTAGACATCTTTGAATGGTGGATCAAAGATTTTTGGGGACTGACAACTGGTCGAGAGTTTACATCCTTTACTTGACAGGTTCCATATTTGACAGTTGACATCCTTATTATTGGTGTGATGTTGGTTCTAGTATTTAATTCTGCCTCATGGACCTTGAAGAATCTACTCCATTCCAAAATCCGGTGGGCATCAATTAGATCAGCAATGTACTGTTAGTCTTGTTGTTTGAACAGAAGTGCTCAGGATGGTAATCCAGTTGTAGCTACAAATTTGTAAAGCTGGTATGCCCTTTTATTTTCTCTTAAAATTTAATTCAAATCAAGGTGCTCAAAGTAAGATTATTGATTCTTGAAAAATAAATTGATTCTTATAAAGTTTAGCAAATAAGCATAAAAAAATTTTTTGAACATTGTTTTGCC
>JARBDR010000341.1:0-16100 GCA_029721355.1 Tegillarca granosa | reverse complement strand
ACAGCTGTTCTCCTCTTTTTTACTTTAACTTACAATAATTTTCAGAAAACAGCGTTCTCTCCTCTCTTTTTTTACTTTAACTTACAAATAATTTTCAGAAAAACAACAGCTGTTCTTCTCTATTTTACATTAACTTGCATATAATTTTCAGAAGAACAACAGCTGTTCTCCTCTTTTATACTTTAACTTACATATAAATTTCAGAAAAGCAACAGCTGTTCTTTTACTTACATGTTTTAATGTCTCATATATCTTTTAGCTCACTTGCAGGTACCCAAGAATTAAATTTCTTTGGCCATCCTTTCCATTTGACTAATGCTTGACGATTAGACCCTTTCCCTTTGTAAGAAATTACTTTTTCAATCTTCCAAACTGTATCTTCATCTTTATCTACACGCATCAATTCGGGACCTAAAAATCTACCGGATATAGGATCGTTTGCGAAATCGGTTAATTCGTAAACTTCTATACCATCCCTCCTAAAACGTTTGCTTACTCTAAATATTTCGTCAGTCCATTGTTGATCGTATGCTCTTTGAAACTGATATTTTAAATAGGATATCCGTACTGTATCACCAAGTTTGAATTTATAAGTTTTGCGACTTTTTCCCACTTTTGATATTGGGGCTTTCCTCCTATATTGATTTTCCACAATTGTGCTTGATTGGTTTTATTCACTTCAGATGGTGACATGTAGTTTAAACTTCTATGCGGTTTATGATTATAGCTTTCTATGAGTGACTGTAAATCTTTGAGATAGGCGTAGGATTGTTTGGCTTGAAAATAGCGATACAGTATTGATTTCACTGTTAAATTTGCCCGTTCGGCATAATTACTTTTAATCTCGGAATTGGTGGTGTAAAATAATCTACATGTTCCTTTTTTAAAAAGTCTTTTACCCAACGGTTTTTAAACTCGCTTCCTGCATCGAAACGTATCTTGAAAGGTTTACCACCACGTTCAAATATATTTTTAAGTCCTTCAATCACGCTTTTTGCCGTCTTGTCTTTCAATGTTTCTACCCATAAATATCTGGAGAAAATATCAATGTACATCAATAGAAACCGCACACCGTCATTAAATTTAGCAATATTTTCTACTGACAATAAATCGGCATCTACTTGATGCAATATCCCACCAACAACAACTCGGTTGCGTTTAAATCTTCGGCGTACTGGTTTTTGTAAGCTGTAGGCATCTTGGTTTTGTAACCATTGCTTAATGCGATGACGACCGATGTTATATTTCCCCTCAGCTTTTACAATTTTGTATAATTTTGCAGGTCCAGAAAAAGCCGCAGCATGCTTGGGGTCATAATAAATCTTGTTCAAATAATCAGCTATCTGTTTAGAAAGCACCATTCTGATCAACTGACCAAACGCCTGTTATTATTATTAATAAAACACAAACATACCAGTCCATGTCTTACTTAATAAAAAAAAAAAAGAACGGCTGTTCTTTTATCAATGGTTTAAATACGCGTTACCCTTTAAAACTTGCATTTCATCATGAGTGTTAAGTTTATTACACCAGCAACTATTGTATTATCGGGAAGTACTGGAAGTGGGAAAACCTATTTTTGCAAGAAATTATTAGAAAATGCAGGCGAAATGTTCAGTACATCACCAAACAAAATACTGTACAGTTATGGCCAGTATCAACCATTGTTTGACCAGATGAAAGAGAGCATACAGAACATCGAATTCATAGAGGGGTTACCCACCAAGCAACAGTTGTTAGATTTCACAGATGGAATGAAAAGTACAGTTTTTGTGATCGATGACCTTATGCAGAAAGCATGTTCGGATCCTGAACTTTTATATTTATTCACAGTTGGAAGTCATCATCTGAATATAACATGTATATTTCTCATACAGAACATATTCCCACCAGGCAAATATAGTCGTACATTGAGTTTAAATAGTCATTACACCATTATTTTTAAAAATTTGCGTGATGTGCTTCAGGTATATAGATTTGGAAGTCAGCTTTATCCTGGACAAAGTGAATATTTTCGACAGAGCTATCATAAAGCCGTTGATCAACCTTATGGTTATTTAGTGGTTAATTCAAGCCCTCATACGAAAGATAATAATATACGACTTTATTCTCGAATATTCCCGAACGATACCACACTGGTGTATTTACCGAAGGATTCCAAAGACATTATAAGATAAGCAGCTGTTCTTTTTGCTATACAAAAAGACGAGTGAATTCTACATTTTATCATAATGAGTACGACACTCAAAGGAAACACAGCGTACTTGACGTTGTTATACCATGCAGATAAAAAACAAAGAAAGGCATTAATATCAACAGGAACTGATTCACAGCTCAAGGCTTTGTTTGAAGTAGCGTTGAATATACTATTTGGAACCATTTCTTTAACACCACAGCAAAGAAATAAGCTTAAACCATATCAAAAGATTATACGTAAGTTAGCTGATCGAACTATTAGCGCATTAAAGAAGAAAAGACTTTTGCTGAGACACTTAGATTTGATTCATTTAGTATTGAAACCTTTAATTGAACAAATAGATCAATATGTGTGAAGAAGTAGTATTGCTGTCTAAACGAAAATATGAAACTTTATTAAAACAAGTAGAGGACATTAACAAGTCAAGCACAAAATTGGAATCCGACGATAATTTTTCTGAACCTAAAGTAAATGAAATCAATATGGTGACTACGACCGATACAGCTAATACAACACCGGAAAAGCATGTACGTGATGTGACGACTTTACATAATAAACCTCAAATGGGTGATTGCAAAATGAGAGAAATAAAAACAAGTGATGATGAAATGGAGGAGAGTAATCCTAGCGACACTATGGTTGAAACAGCGGCGCGTCTAAAGAAGAAACTTCCAGTTTTGAAAAGGCTTCAAACTCCTAAAAAGACTTTGAAGGGAGGACAAAATGTTAAAATCATTGGTTTCAAACGCAATGTAAAGTTAGGTCCACCAGGACAGATAAATAAATGGATTCGCTATTAAGTATTGTAATGTGTTTTAGTAGAAGTAGAATAAATTTACCTATAAAATATGTCTTTGTGTGTTGTTCTTCTCTGATGTATTAAATCCAATTAACTAAGACAAAGATAGCCAGTCTTGATACTAAACTACACTAGTGTCTGAATCAATTGGTAATGTCTTCGTCTGTGTGCAATGTTTCGACCCCGCCAAAGGTCTCATCAGATGGCTTTTACATCTTTTATAAAAGACGTATGGCTACCATGACACGCTCGCTCCTCTCATTCAGGCTAGCATTCACAGAATTATTCCTTTTTCATACCAAAAAACACAAAATATTTACAACTTACAACCCCTATTTATAGTATAAAAAGTTAAAATGATAAAACTAAAACTGTACAAAATATGAAAACTTGAAGTATTAAACTTAACAAAAATTAACAAAAATTGACAAAAATTAAATTACTAATGTACAAAAAATTATAAAACTTATGTATGCGGAATCACTATATAAAATTCTAAAATGTTCAAAATGGTACAAATGTATTTATACAAAATGACAAAAAAAAATTGAAAATAAAATTATAACTCTATATCAAATTTACAAAAGTCCCAAATAAAATTTACAAAAGTTTACAAAATATTAAAACTTGAAATATTAAACTTTATAAAAATTTACAAAATATTAATTTAATATGTTTTTATTGAGCAGTTTATTTTTTCTGCTTTCATAATTTTTTTTTTTTTTTTTTTTTTTTTTTTTTTTTTTTTGAGCAGTATATTTTTTCTGCTTTCAAATTATTTTTTTTGTTTGAGCAGTTTATTTTTTCTGCTTTCATATTTTTTTTTTTTTTTTTTTTTTTTTTTTTTTTTTTTTTTTTTTTTTTTTTTTTTTTCAGCAGTTTATTTTTTGCTTTCATATTTTTTTTTTTTTTTTTTTTTTTTTTTTTTTTTTTTTTTTTTTTTTTTTTTTTTTTTTTTTTTTTTTTTTTTTTTTTTTTTTTTTTTTTTTTTTTTTTTTTAGCAGATTATTTTTTCTGCAATCGTTTTTTTTTTTCTTACATAATATTTTTATTATGATTAAAGTATAAATAAACAAATAACTCTATCTTTCACACACGCATGTACACAGCCTAAAGTCATAGCTATATTCAGCACACAGGCAGCTAAGACCATTTAAGATTTTACATTACAGATTCACCGCATACATACCCATTCATCCGAATCATACAACAGGTAGACCTCTTATTTAAAAGGTGCCGTTTACACACACAAAGTACTTTAACATGAATCCAATTTTCTCAAACAATAAAAATGTGTATTCATGTTTTAAAATTATAACAGATATTGAGTAAAAGTGAATAATTCAAACAGATTGATCATACAAAGTCCTTAATTACCACCCCCTTTGAAAATATTAAGACTTGGAGGTAAAATTATCTCATATATACAAATTACAATTTATCCACTTGACTTTTATTTATAAAAGCTCAACCAACGCATCAAAAACATCAAAATCACAAGGCTCTTCATCGCTGTCATCTTCCGTGATTGAATTGTTTGGTTGGTTTTCCTTTATATAAGGTATTGGGCACAGAGTAATGTCGAGAGGAACCGTGTGAATGCCATCATCTAATACTCTGCGTTTGCAGTAGAAATAACTAAACCCCCTTTTGATTTGACAATAAGAAAATATGGAGTTATTTTTAACCCTAAATCCCCGATTTGTTACCGTTTGTGGATTTTTGGTTTTTAATACCTCACGGAAAATGGACATTGGTGACTTGATACGGCATTTGTTTACGCCCTTTGCACTAAACTTGTATTGATTTGTAAGAGTTGTTTTAAGGCGTTTAATTGACCTTTTCAATACTGTTGACAGTAATTTATTTGCAACAATCATAGTATTAGTTGGTTTTTTTACTATGGATTTCCTTACAATGTATGTCTTACTGCAAAGACCTACCATTTCATCACCAGAATACTCCAACTTGAAGAGTCCAGGTGTGCGTTTATCATAACTGGCATGTTTCTCACAGCAAGTTCTTGGAAACCAGTGATAACCAGTATCTGCTTCAATATTCGCATCTATGCAAAATCCATTTAATCCTCTAAGATACTCCTGTTTCATTTCTGGTTTAATGGCATCAACCAGAGAGGAGCTAGATATAGCCAGGTAGGCGCTGTCTGTGTCCATTTCTATATATTCGAAATTATCTCGGCCTATGTATTTATCTAAAAAATCATAATAAAATTCCAGCATTTTTTGTTTTGAAATTTGTAAGAAAATATGCGAGTTGGATTGGAAGGTCTAAATGAATTACTTTTTTAGCCATCTCCACTTCATATATTTGTTCCACTGGATCCAAACACTCCAATGTTCTAAATCGTGGATCATTTACTTTCAGACATGTTTTATTTTCACCCTCAACATATTCTATTTTTCTATGTTTCGTTTTATCCATGATAAGGCTGCCATAAGCACTATTTCCTATCAATTTCATAGTATCAGCAATAATTGCCTTTTCCGCATTTATATCCCCCAATCTTCTAGACTCGCTTACTTCCTTCTCAAACTTGTCAAAACATCTCTCTGGGAGGAATTCGATCACTTGATAAATTTTAGTGATAACCATTCCATGTTTTAAATACCATCTTAATAACGGTGTTGCAATCAGCATTTGACGTCCCTTCATGCCAGCTACTAAAAGTTTTCGTGGTCCAGTTGATAGCTTATGTGTTTGAACATGGGTCTGCATATGTTTTCCAATCATTTCATAGGGGACTTCAGTATTACAAAATAAAGGGCACATTTCAGAAAAATATTCAAACGGCGTCATACTTTCGTGTCTGAAGTAGGATGGCCATTGGTCTGGTACTTCAATATCTACTTCTACCATTCCAAAAAGGGTTTCATCCACTACACTTTGCAAAATCTGGTTTTCTGTGACGCTATGTTTATGGGATTGGTAGAAGTTTGGTCGTTGTTTATTTATAAAATCATAAATATCTGGATGTTGTTTCTTGTACTGCTTAAACTGGCATTCCCACATTTCTATAACATTATATCCTTGGTTGGTAAGGAACTGGGTGATTTCTTGAGTTTTCTTATACTTTTCGTCTTTGCTTTCATGCCATTTCTTATTTTTTATATATTTGTGAGTTCGCATTGGTGTCCATGAAAATAACAACCATGGAATTGAAACACTGTAGCTTTCTCATGAGGTGCAGAAGCGGGACTAAATCCATCTACCGGATAATTACCAATTCTTACTTCTTTTCCATTATTTAATTTATGCAAAATTTGAAGATGATCTTTTTCTATAAGATAATTCATCCAGTAATAAGCTGCCATGTGATGATCCCTTACTTCGGGTTTAAAGAGTGGTGCTTTACGTCTGACAAATTCTCCAACAGGCATAGGTTGACCTATAGCCCATAGGTAAAGAGCGTTTGCGTCAAATCCCAAAATGGTTCCACATGTTTTTTGTCCACGGATTTTTGTCTTTTGTGCAGAATGATACCTTGTAAAAATTTGACTCACTCCCCCGGTTATGTTATTTTTGATAGTTTGATATAAATCAGCGTTTCTTTCATCAAATAAGGCAAAGGTCACGTTCTTCTCCTTTGCTGTTTTAAACAGTAATTGTCTAGCAACTCCTGGGACGCTGATAGCCGTTTTAAAAACATCAATTCCCTTTTCAAAGTAAAATGTTTGGAGTTTTTCTACAGCTGCTACAAAAGGTTTGACGTCTAAATTGTTGTAATAAACCAGAAAGTCTTGAAAAGTTTTCATCTCATTTTCTCTCCACACTGTTCTACATAATTCATATTCCTGGTCATTGATGTTACCACCTTTTAAGGAGCTATAGAAAGCAGAATGGGGAGGTAGTTCGGGAAAATCCAATTTCTGAGGCGTGTCAAACCATTCATATGGGAAAAACCCTTTTTCTTCTTCTATTTGATAGGCTTTCAGGAACTTTGCGTAACTACTTCCAGCTGCTAAATATTGAGATATATCTAAAAATTTTAAGCTTTTGGAAGCAATACAGGTGTAGCTGTTGTTTTTCTTCACCACAAAAGCATGGCCTTCGTCGTGTAGATTAAGCTTTTTGGCTATGGATTTTTTAATCAAATTTAAGTCATATTTGGCGGAATTGAAACCTAGAACAGGCACTTGAGATATGTAACTTTGGAAACTTGCATATAACTTCTTCAAATCTTCCTTGTTTTCACTGTTTTCTATCTTCTCGTTTAATTGTTTTAAAACATATTCCCATTTCTTCCCCGCCATCTCTATTACTTTTTCACTTATCTCGCTCATAGCAGCTATCATTTGTTCTACTAATCTTTCCTGGTTCGGATCGATAAAGCACATGGCGTCTGTGTAACCTTCTACATTACTGCATATAGAAACGCTGATTGGCACATGTTGAGCGGTCCATTGTAAATAGTCGGTTTGTTTTTGATCCGTTTTCTGAAGCATGGCCTCGAAATCATACACTATAAACCATTCAAATGTCCTCTCTTTTTGTGATACGTGGATTCCAAATTCATCTAATTTATCGAAAATGGATAACTGAGCTTGATGAAAGCCGCCAGGGTATTTAAAAGTTGTTTGCTTTGTACATGTTTTCTGATGTACACGGAGTTTGTTGGATCGATTAAATAGACGCTGGCACATTTGACACTGAAACTTTTGGGCGTAAGTTGCAAAATTATTGATGTATGATGCATGGTTCTGGTAAAGATTTACATACATACTGCTTTCGTATCGTCCTCTGGATTTGTAAACAGAAAATGCATATCCTTCTGTTAGTACGCTTCTAAGTTCACCTTGTAACATTCTTCAAATTTTGGGAATTCTTCCAGTGCTACACCGGAAAACCGTTTTGTGGATTTATTGAAATTTAACCATTGCTCATAATAAATGTCGGTTGGTTGTTTCAAATTGTCGACTTTGTATCCATTATGTAATGCTAAACATCTGAGAAGACATAGCTGATCTTTGTAAGGTTTTCCTTTATAATCTGTGACAAGACTGGTGATGGATCTCATATTAATTATATAATCCGGAAGACTTCCAGCTCCGATTGTATAATAAGTACTGGTGATGTAGTATTCCACATTACATAATAACACTGGCACCCAAGTAGTATCCGGTCGAGTATGTAATAGTTCGGCTAAGATGTCCATCCGTTTCAACCGCAGCTCCAATTGCCTCAAATCACTCCGTTTACTTATAAAAAGGGGGCTTTCAAAAGTTACATGGTTGGTATAAGCAGTAAAGTAACGATACTCCCCAGTTACTCTATTCTGCAAGATTACGCCAAAGGACATGTTTAATCGAAAGGAGTGCTGCTGATCAAGATAAATAGCATTAGCTTGCTGCATTAATTGATCTACGCTGAGGGTATTATCAATGGGAAAATTATATGTGCTTTGCACCGGTCCAATATCATGGTTTTGTAGAATGATGGGCTCGTTGGCAGTATACACATCTCTCAAACGTTCATCAACGCTACCATCTTCGCGATGCCAAGGAGCCTCAGTTTCATCATTCCAGGGGCGTGTGTGAATACTTCCACCCCGCTGAAAATGTTCCCGCATGCGATGTAAATATAGTTGTTTCTTATCGCTGCACGTGAAGGGACATCTTCTGCAGTGGTAGACTTTTTCAACATGGGGTCTTGACTTATGAGAGTTGATTTTTTTCGATGTGCTCGCTTCACTTTCTTGTAAATGACCTGCTACAGGACTTTGCGTTGGCGATTCTGCTGCTAATTCTTTTTCGGCGTTTGTAATGTGGTGAGACGGACCTGCTACCGGACTATATGGCATTTCATTTGTCACTGTATTATCTGCAGTTGAAGAGCTTTTAAGTTTTTTCTTTGATGAATCTCCCTTCCTTTCATTCTTCCGTTTTTCGATTTGTTTTTGTTGTGTTGTTGCTTTGCAGCTTCTTTCATGGCGATTTTTATGTCCACAATGATTAAATTCACGTCCACATTTCTTACAGGGAAAGGTTCTTCCACTATGTTTTGATCTGATGTGATCTTGTAGATGTTTTTTTCTTTTATAAACCTTATCTTCACAATGAGGACATTGGAAATCCTGTAAAACATAATAAAAGCTTATATTTTTCGACTCTTTTACATAGTTCACAAACATTAATATTATATTTAAGCAGCTATTTCATTTACTTACGTTTGAAGGTGTGTTCCTTGCTGCTGTGAACTTGGTAATACTCTCTTCCATGGCAGCCACCAATTCTTCGTCAGAATCCGAATTCATCTATAAAATTAACACAGAAATTATTAAGCAATAAGTTTAAATAGCACAATCAATTTAAGTATTATTATGTTCTTTTGTTGTGGACATTATATGAATGCTTTACAATAAATACTCACTATAATGTCTTCCTCCTCTTCATAACCCACTACATCAAGTGGCTGACAACTTTCCACTTCTCCACTGTCTTCCTACAATTATAACATAAAAATAGCTGTATTAATTCTAAACACCCCACTTATCTACCCAACAAGTCCTTTAGACCCTGCTAGTTTCTAACATGTTATTATTATGGTAATAAATTTATGTAATAATTTGCTTTCAAAATACTTTCAATTTACCATATATTGTAAGAATAAATTGAATCATGGAATGAAATATTTGAAATTATTAAATGATTAAATATTAGCTAAAGACTTTAACAAATAATTAAGGAATTACCTGACTGGGAAGATTGACGTTTAACAAATCTTGCGTGTTAATCTCCAGGAGAGACTCCAAATCCTGACTCCCAACAGGAAGGTTAATGCCATCAAATGATATTTGTGATACGTTTTCTGTAATTCATAAAGATCAAATATATGAACAATTTGGAAAACTAAATTATTAATGCTTAAAAAGATAAAAAATAATCACTAATACATGGGGTTATTTTACGAGTCATGTACATTAACTCTTTGTACTTTAAAAAATCATTCATAAATAGCAGCTTTTACCTTGTCGGAACGCTTCAAAGAATTTATTTTCACCAGGAAAATGATTAAGATTAAGTATGTGAGATCGTGGTAAACTTACAATACCTATATAATCATATATGACAGCTGTCGCGTGCCGTGGATTTCTTTAAAAAAAATTTAACAATAAACTCTGTAGTAATGTTCCACAACATTGGTTTTGTCGTTGACATCTGTCGCGTGCCGTGAAATTCTTTAAACATTTAAATAAACTTCAACAATAATCTCTATAGTGATGTTCCAAGTGTTTTGTCGTATGAGAAGTTACATTTTTTATGAATTGTAAGTATGAGATTGATCATCCAAGGGTGGTCATGGGGATTATAATACAATGCAAGACTTTTGATGAATGGAACCCATTGAAACCATTACGTCCATCAATTTTGTAGAGAAACAAAAGCAATGCAAAAGGTTTTAAGATATCAAGAAAAATGCAACCACTGGTGTTGATAAAGGGCTTCTTTTTAATTTATGATGTCATCAGAGAAAATAAATACGCAAGAGGTCCTCATCTTAATGAAAGGAGACTATTTAATTTGTGACAATTTTCAAAGTGTAAAAAAAAAAATATCATGTCAAGACAACATTTAGAGAAGGATGTTGGTATAATTGAACATATTTAGAATGCTCTTTAAATCATATTATGTTGGACAACGGTACAAAGAATCTATAGAAATGCTTTTGAAATATTATATGACAAATAAAATTATATGACAAAATTCTATGTGAATTTTGAAAGATTCAAAGAAATACTTGAAATTCAAAAGATAATACCTTTATAAAACATATTAAATTTTAAAATATAACGCCTTTATCGTTAACAAAATAACATAATAATTCATTGCACAAAAAATATAATTATTTATTCTCTCTCTCTCTCTCTCTCTCTCTCTCTCTCTCTCTCTCTCTCTCTCACACACACACACACACACACACACACACACACACACACACACAGGAATTAGTTAAATATTATGAAATAATCAAAAAAAAATTAAAAGGTAATTTCTTGAACTAAAACATAAAGTAAAAAATTATCAATATTCCAAATGAATAATAGTACTTGAGTCCCGGTATTGTTGCAGATGGGAAAGGAGGGTGGGTGTGAAAATGGGGTCAATGACCTCGGTATTGTTTCCATTAATGACCATTGTTTCCATTAATGAATGACCATTGTTTGCATTAATGAGGTTGTATGGGTGGTCTGCACCTGGCGTGCACGAAAATAATCCTGTTATTGTTTTTATTAATGAATGACCATTGTTTGCATTGAGGAGGACATAGGGGTGGTCTGCACCTGGCGTGCATGCACGTGTATGTTAAAACAAAGGGGGTATCACCTGGCGTAATTGAACGTGTATGTAAGACAAAAGGTATTTCTGGAAGCATCTGATGTCATCATGCATCATTCAAAATGAATTCAGTTCAAAGTGTTCTTGTCATAATGGAATCCTCTGTATTCAAAGGAGGTTCGAACCCCTGATTAGATTAATGCTAAATTTATCAGATATACTTGAATACATTGTAATACGACAATTAACTTTATGACATGACATTTTGACCATGTATAATACAATTAAAAACCCGTCATCTGGTATTCAGATGTTTCGGAATTTAAATAAAAAAAGCAAGATAACTTTTTAAAAAACATAATACCTTTTTTGTAAAAAATAAAATAAGTAACAAAAATATAATTCATCTGATATAAATAATTAAAACCTCTCTCTCTCTCTCTCTCTCTCATAAAAAATTTCAAACTCTACCCGAGTATTAATCAAAATTTAAAATAACAATCTCTTTCTCGAGTAAAAAATAAAAACGAAATTAATTTTAAAAAATTAAAAAATCGGTATCTCACTAAACATCTTAGTTAAAAATTGTACTAACAATAAAAACTTTAAAAAAGATAATACATTTATAAAAAATATATTAAATTTTAAAATATAATACCTTTATCGTTATCAAAATATATATAAATAGAAATATGAAAGATAGTATCGGTAACAAAATGCAAATTGTAAAAAAAAATTATAGGAATATAATTCATTTTTTAAAAATAATTATTAACTCTTTCTCTCACTTCAAAACTCTCTCACACCAAATTCACATACTGGTAAGTATAATAAAAACAACAAAAGATAATTCTTTGAACTAAAACATAAAGTAAAAAAATTAACAATATTCCAAATGAATAATAGTGTTTTGATAGTGGTCTATAAAAGTGTTAGTACAGCTATTAAACGATCTTTTTTTCAATTTTTCACCATTCCTCACAGATACATAAATATTGATGTACTTAAAGTTAAAACTAAATTAAAATTAAGTGACTTACCTGAATCCATGGCCAATTCCAAAGAATTTAATTAAATCACACACAAATAAATGTAAAAAAGTCTTTACAACCGTTTTCAGTTGTAGAATCTGTAACAACACTAAAATAATCACTTTGTAAAAACCGCCAAATATTTTCTGTTAAGCAACGTATACACGTCTGAGCATAAGCAAGAATTGCGCTTAAAGTGACGAGATAATGCTTACACAATATTATCTTAAAGCGAAGAGCTCCAATGCGTTCATCGCTGATTGGTCCTAATAACGTATGAGGAACATTATTTAAATGAACAAGAAATTGCTCGCTCAATGAGCAGATGTGACGCGGAACACCTGCGTTACGAGAACAATAGGCGATGTGCCGTCCTTTTAGAAAAGGGGGCCGTCCATTGCCGTCCATTGCCGTCCATTTTAGGTGGACGGCCCTATGGGAATTTGTGGGTTGATATAAAAACCCCTCCTATACTACTATTGGAAGAAATTTCTAACTGAAAATAGCATATTTTCAGCCGCATATCGATTTACTTCCTTTTCACTGACCTATATTCTTACCTTCAACCTTTGCTATTTTACTTCTTGTTTCTGTCACTGCTGCCTCTATGGAGATATTACCACGTTTAAGATCAGATACTTCATCTATTTTATATGAAAAAATATATAAAAATACAAAAAATACAAATACCCCTTTTTAAATATTGTGAATTTTGATTGATAAATTTTATTTATGATATGAAGTGTTTTGTTGTTTCTGAAAAACCAGTTTTGGTGGTTATATGAAGTAAGATTATTGGTATACTCTTTTGGTAAAAATATAACATATCTTATGTTATGACTCAAAAAAACCATTCTATAAAAACATTCTGGTGCATGGCCTATTACAATCCCAAAAATAAAATCAAAGTACTGAAAGTACTGAAATTCGTGAAAGACGAAAGACAAATGAATGTTTAAATAAATGTGAATTTTGAGCCTGTTCAAGATTATGTCATGTTCAGTTGACAGCCTTTGTAGGTGTCGTGGTAGATATCTTCACTTTGTAGTGTAATAAAAGACAACAGTGAGGCATTTTGTGTGCAATGTCTATTGTCTATATACTAATCTGATCATTAAATAACCCAAAACAATTCTGTAGATCAAGTAAAATAAATTATTTAAATAATCAGAAACCATGCATCTCCAAATGATCATATCATAAACAGTGTAGCATTATATGGCCATATCATTATCCATGTTACAATAAATAGTCATTTTATAAACTTTATTACATTTCATAAACCAAGTGGCATAAATAAACCATTCCATAAACTATGTGTTGCATTAAATGACCATTTCAAAAACCATGTGTCACTTAATGACCACATCATAAACTATTGGGTATTAATTGACCATATCATAAACCATGTTGCACTTAATGACCATATCATGAACCACAAGACAATAAATGACAATAATATAAACTAAAAATGTTATATCATAAATAAAAACAAACATACCAGTCCTTGTCCATATCACAATCCCAAAAACAAAGTAAAAACTTTGCAAACTGGCAAAATATGTGAGACACGTGAACTTCCATCAAGGAAGTGAGGCCGGGTGCTCCGGAAGGGTAAGCACCTCCTGTTTAGCTAGCTACACCCGTCACGTGCAAGTCAATTTTGAGAATGAAAGGAACAAAGAACTATGGTAAGTCAAATATATCCAGTATAAGTTGGGATACAGTGACTACATACTTATCAACAATATTGTGCTGACGGCCATAAAACTTTTTAAGGGCCCTGATTAGCCTAGGCTTGCAATATCCTTGTGTCAACAATTTAATTGTAAGTAATTTGCTTCGTTGCAGAAAGTCCACATAGTGGGAACAAGCTCTACCGTACCGTATTAACTGTAAACATATACACCATACGCAGGAGAAGCAGGGATATTACTGCAAAGAAACGGAAAGTTGACAATAGAAAAATTGAAGTCATCACGTTTGTCGTATAGCTTTAGATGTAACCTTTCATGGGTGTCATAATTGAGGTATAAGTCCAAATATGAAGAAGAACATGGAGAATCTGTCGTCTTTTATTTCAAGCTCACTTGGATACATGACATTCACATATTCTCCAAATTTGTGATTATTTAGAGAAAGAACATCATCTATATATCTGTATGTGTAGTTGAATGATTTGGCGACAGTCTTTTTTCCAGATTTGACAAGGTTCTGTAAAAATTCTGATTCATATGAATAAAGAAACAAATCAGCAAGCAACGGTGCACAGTTTGTGCCCATTGGTATACCGATTGTTTGTTGAAAGATAATATTGCCAAACACAACAAATATGTTGTCTATCAAAAACTCTAACATTTTGTTGATGGTATCTTCAGTAATATTTTTGTTTGCAGTCTGTATGGTGTTTTACAAAATAACCAGAATCCCTGTTGAGCACTACATCATTTGACACTACATGACCATATCGTAAACCACATGACATTAAATGACAATAATTTGTACAATGTTACATGAAATGACAACAACCTAAACTACGATGCACTAAATGACCACATCATTACCCGTGCAACACTAAATGGCCATATTACAAACTGTGTGATTCAAAATAGCCATATCATAAGTATGTGACTCAAAATGACAAACTGGGCACAAACCGTGTTTTACTTATACCATGTGGCACTAAATGACCATATTATTATCCATTTGGCAATAAATGACCATATCATAACCCGATGACATTAAATTACTTTATTAGAGACTACATGACATTAAATGACAATAGTATAACCCGTGTTGCATTAAATGACAACATCATCACCCATGTGGCACTTAATGATTATATGAAACTGCGCGACTCAAAATGGCCATAATCACTTGACAAAATGGCCATATAGCACAAAACATATTTTATTGAATGACAATGTCATAAACCATGTGGCACTAAATGGCTATACATGTACTATAAACTATGCAACTCCAAATAAACAAATCATAAATCTTATGCAACATAAAATAAATGAACGTAAAATTTAGCGCCAGTTTTACCAATCTGGAGTAAAAGTATTTATATTGGACGATATTTCCCTCCATGTAAACAAATATGACAACTAGCAAATTGATGTCGTTAGAACGTTAAGTCATTTGATTTCATCGTATTACTTCATTTGAGAACAAGTTACAAAATTGACACCTGATCTTACCTCCCTTCTAATTATAATTTAACGAGTGACGATGTTTTTATTTGACTGAAAACGCGTGAAATTTTTACAGTGGTCGATTAACAGAATTCATATACAGATATAGTTAGATTATATAAATATCTTTAAGAAAAAGTTATAAAGTCACTGTAGGATATTTGTATACATAAAACGCTATTCTGTGGAGTCAGGCTTTCGCGCGTAACACTGATATACGACAGGAATCTATTTGAAGATGTCTAATAAAACATAACACATATCCGTACACTCATGTCGAAAACCGGAAGTCAACAGATCATTGTTTACATTGATTTCATGCTTAACTTCCTAACCGTTTTTTAGAGAAACTTTATTTAAGCCTCATTTATAATATTTTTGTTTTTTATATTCGTATATTTTGTCATATTTACATATTTACGGAGGGGGGGGGGGGCGCGGCGGCACAGTGTGACGTCATCAAAATAAAGTCCGCTTTTAATGCAGGAAAATGGTGCATTCTTTTTCGATTCTCCAATTCATTTCGACTAAATCATTTCAATCAATGGACAGTCGCGGTTTATCATGTAAATTTCATCATCG
>JARBDR010000340.1:0-29137 GCA_029721355.1 Tegillarca granosa | reverse complement strand
TATGGATTTTTCTATCTGGATGCAAGAATAAATAATCTTGATTAAAACATATTTTAAAAGGATTTGAACCAATATCTTTTCTAGCTTGAAACACATATGTTTACTCCCGAACAGAATTTTATGATACAGAGTAAGTAATGATGAATTATACTTATTGAAATGTACTTCAATTATAACACCCGTGGAAGGCTATATCTGAAGGTATATGACAAACGCGATGACTTCAATTGGCCTTTTGTCAAATTTCCTTTTTAATAGAATTCCTGCTTCTTCCTCCTATTGTGTATTTGTTTCACCGTTAATGTGGTATGGTAGAGTTTTTTCCTACTACGGGTACTTTCATCAACAAAGCAAATGGCTTACAATTAAATTGCTGACTCTGAGATATTGCAAATCTAGGCTAATCAAGGCCCTTAAAAGATCCACGACGTCATCCCAATAGTGTTAATAAGTATGAAGTCACTGTACTTAAACTTAACTGGATATATTTGAGTTCCTATCAATTTAATTTTTCTCGTGATGGGTGCAGCTAACTAGACAAGAGATGCTTACCTCTCCGGAACACAAGACCTTGTTGGTCAGGACATTGTATATTAATTGTATATTAATATTAATCGTACAATGTATATTGTATATTAATCGGTAGATAAGTAACTTTTAATATCTTGCAATACCATACCGTTCGGTTCTACTAACGGTCTCCGATTTTGTTTCTTTTTTTATAAACGAATAAAAGAAATTAAAATAAGTGAAGATTTAAGACAGTTTTGCACCGAAAAAATTATTAGTCAATGACAACCGAAAACTTCCATAAGGGTTTTTTATTTGAAAATTGGATTTTAAATTAAATCAACCTTTAGTATGAATACACGGATACACGCTGACTTAAGTCCAAAGTTTCATTGATAATTCGATTTCTAAAGAAAAACATTTCATTATAAATAGATTTAAATATAATTATAATTATCTACGTCCTAACACTGAATTTAAATGATATTATTTTTTTTTTTTTTTTACAAATTTATAATATACATATTATGCACGATTTGGAAAAAATCTGTAAAATATTTTAAAAAAATTCAAAGTTATCGAGTTGATCTTTTTACTGAAGAACTATTTCCGCTAGATAAACATTTAACCCGTCTACCTTAAAATATGCGGATATCAGTTCTACATCAAACTTTAATGTCAATGAACGGAAAATTGAGGTCAAAATCTACATACTTGCATATTATTTTTGTACTCAGGTCAATATAGTTTTTATAAAGAATATAAAGAATAACAATGGCAAAGCGTTTTGAAGGTAAAACCGCTCTTGTAACAGGTGGAAGTCGGGGAATAGGAAAAGCTGTTGCAGAACGTCTGCTACAGGAGGGGGCAAAGGTTTATGTCCTAGGAAAATCGCAAGAAAATCTGGAAAAACTTAAAACCGAACATTCTTCCATAAATACAATTCAGATAGATGTGTCTGATTGGGACAGGACTAAAACTGCCGTGGAACAAATCGGCGTTGTTGATTTACTTGTAAATAATGCTGGAATGCTTCACCAAGAAATTTTTGTCAATGTGGAAATAGATAAATTTGACAAAATACTTAACAAACTTTAAATCGGCTTTTAATATAACTCAAATTGTGGCACGTGGTCTAATTTCAGCTGGTCGACAAGAGTAGTTGTAAATATTTCTGCTACAAGAGGATGAAGAATGCTGTTGGATTTATGCCGTATTGTGTGTCTAAAGCAATGATGGATATGTTAACAAAAGTTACAGCGTTACAATTAGGTCCTCATAAAATTAGAGTGAATTCTGTGAATCCTACTATTGTACCAACAGATATGACAAAGGATTTGTACAAAAATAAGGAATTTCTTCACTTTGAAAATTTGCCACTGTTGATGATGTTGTAAACGCCATGTTGTTCCTACTGAGTGATGATACCACCATGATAACCGGGAGTAACTTGGCTGTAGATGGAGGAAATCTAATTGCTTGAATAGATTTAACCCTTTAGTATATTCACACAAGTAATCTTAGTTTAGGTTGAATCAATATACATTCGTTCTTGTACACTTGTTGTTGATTGTTGTTTAGATTTAAAGCACTTAAAAACTAATCTTAATTGACAGGACTTTTAATGGAGGCATTTGCTACAGCAGGTTAATTGTATTTGTTCTTACAACGTATGTATCAGTATAAATACATAGGCTTTAATATTATAAATGACATTTGAAAACGCCTAATTGCTATGAAAAAATGGCATCTTTATTGAACAAAAAATTTAAGTAGAATAATTTTTGTCATCAAGACTTGAGTTTTTTATTTTAAAAAGGAATTGGTTTACCTTTTTGTACAATTTGATAGAAATCTTAAATATATATATATATGTTAATTATGTTTATTTTTATGTACCTTTTCTCTTTTACTTATGCTAAAACATCGAACAGTTGCTTTTATCTTAGCGTAGGTTTATTCGTTTTAATCTCGAGAAAAGTTTTTAATGAAATCTTTATTAATCAAGGTCGGAACATATTTTTCTAAAACATGCTACATTTAAACATAATGGTTCTGGACTACTTTATAATAAAAAATGTAAGTTACCGACTTGTCCGTAAAGTTTTAGGTAATATGTTTAGGAACATTTAGAACGTATGTTTTATCAGTATATATCATGATAAACACATGTACTAGATAAACAATTAAACCTTACTAGTGTCAATGAACGGAAAATTGAGGCGATAACTAACCTATTTTTATTTAGTTCACAATACGTACCTTTTATGTAGGATACATACATTGAAAGACACGGCATATCGTTTTGAAGGAAAGAAAGCTCTTGTAATAGGAGGGAGTCGGGGAATTGGAAAGCTACGCAGAACGCCTGCTATTGGAAGGTGCAAAGGTTTATGTGATTGGAAGATCTCAAGAAAACCTGGAAAAGATTAAAACCGAAATTCCTTCTCTTAATACAATTCAAGTTGATGTAACTAATTGGGATGAAACTAAAACTGCCGTGGAACAAATCGGCGTTGTTGATTTACTTGTAAACAATGCTGGGATACTTGACCAAGCAAATTTTGTAGATGTGGAAATGGATAAATTTGACAAAATGATAGAAACAACTGTAAATCGGCTTTCAATATAACTCAAATTATAGCACGTGGTCTGATTTCAGCTGGTCGACCAGGGGTAGTTGTGAACATGTCTAGTCAGGGAGGACTGAAAGCCGCTGCTGGATTTATGCCGTATTGTGTGTCTAAAGCAATGGTGGATATGTTAACTAAAGTTACAGCGTTAGAATTAGGTCCTCATAAAATCAGAGTGAATTCCGTAAATCCTACTATTTTGAAAACAGATATGACAAAGGATTTCTACGAAAATGAGGAATTCATGCAGATGTTTAGAGCAAAACATCCCCTTGGAAAATTTGCCACTGTTAAGGATGTTGTAAACGCTACCATGTTTTTGCTTAGTGATGATTCCGCTATGATAACCGGAAGTAGTTTGCCTGTAGATGGAGGGTACCTTGTCAATTAAATAGACTGAACTCTGTATATTAATGATACATTTTGGATTTGAGATATTTTTTTTGAAACGACGATAGCATTACATTAATATAAGACACGGATCTTAATCAACGGTACTTTTTGATTCCGGTGATCGCATAGATGATTTTATTGTATTTATTTTTACAATATATATTTAATCTAAAATGTAAAAACATGCATTAAAAAAACTTGATATTTATATTTCAAGTTAATTTTTTAACATTTCTAAACAAAGTGTTGATTTTGAAAATTTAGCAAAAAATATGTTTTCGTTATGTTATGCTTATTATTTCAAAATGTTTTTGCCATATCTTCATTCAATATACCAAGTTTAGAAATATAACAAAATGAAATAAAATAAGAAAAAACTGATATAAAATATAATTATTGTTGGCTTTTTCTGTTCATTTATATATCAAAAGTTTTACAAAATAATCTTTAGTTTTTATGCTATTGTCCGTATCACTATTACATAAATTTAAACAGGTTATTTTTTAGGATTTTGATTAATGCGTCAGGATATCCTCCAAGTGTTATTTGAATATTTAGATATGTAGAACTGTAAGTCATAACCCGAGAAAACTCCACAACCAAAAGGTCTTGTTAAAATTTTGTATTCCAACTTGAAAAGGTTTCTTAACTTGGTACTGATGAACCATATGTGTGTGTGTGTGTGTGTGTGTGTGTGTGTGTGTGTGTGTGTTCAGTTCAAGAAATAAATCAAGGTATGTAAAATTTAAATTTTGTAGGTTTGATGACCTTTGAGCTGAAAATACGACTGTGAATGATACGGTATTATTTGCCGTTAAATTAAATGCTTGTTTCAGGAAGGTAGGGGGGGGGAGGTACTTCACAAATCGTGATTCGGAAACACAACGGTAAAATCACTTACTAATATTTAATCTAATTATTCCTGGTTTGCTTGAATGAAGTTTTTTTTTCGATATTTATTGATAGTGGACTGAATTTTACTGGTGTAAGGGACATCTGGTGACTGCAACTCCAATCTAATACATAGTTTTTTGTCAAACACTTCCGGCAATGTTTTCTTTGACAGCCGGGATAAGTTCACACCTTTGCTGTGAAATTTTGTTTTACGAACTAAAGACAATAATATGATTTCTCTTGCCGATTTTAAATTGTAAAACTTATTGGAATTCTTTATTTCTTGTATCACTGTAATTTTGTTCGCTACTTAAAAAAAACGAATAAATTCTTTATTTAAAAAAATGTAAATACAAAGTTTTAGTCGAGTGTTTTCACCGTCATTGATATTGTTATAGAATCCTGGTTTGTGACGTATCTTCTCCCCTGAATTTCAAATCTGATTTTAATCTGCGCTCTTATCATGTATACTAGGGAAAGGTCGTATATTAAAGGAAGTTTCGACCAGTGTGATTTTAACATCTTTTGTCGTATAAACTATCAAATCAAAATGGAAATGTATGTATAAAACATCATCCTGGTATCCTCATTTCTTATTTTTTTCCTCAACTTTTTTTCTAGATGGTTGTTAAGGATACTATGGCTCCATATGGGGAAAATATGTATGTGTCATCCAACAACGAGGCAGTTTTTAAGATTTTCAAAACATTAAAACAAGGAACATACGACGAAAACTAAATGTCAGTTTGGAGAATATGTAAATGTCATCTATCTAAGTGAGATTGAAATAAAAGACACGACAGATTCTCAATGTTCTGCTTCATATTTGGACTTATACCTCGATTATGACACCCACAAAGGTTACATCAGACGCTATACGACAAACGTGATGACTTAAATTTTTCTATTGTCAACTTTCTTTTTTTTTGCAGTAATATCCCTGCTTTTTCTGCGTATGGTGTATATGATTTTCACAATTAATACGGTACGGTAGAGATTGTTCCCACTATGGGGACTTTCTGCAACGAAGCAAATTACTTACAATTGAATTGTTGACACAAGGATATTGCAAGCCTAGGCTTATTAAGGCCCTTTAAAAGTTTTGTGGCCGTCATCACAATATCGTTGATAAGTATATAGTCACTGTATCCAAACTTATACTGGATATATTTGACTTACCATAGTTCTTTGTTCCTTTCATTCTCAAAATTGACTTGCACGTGACGGGTGTAGCTAGCTAGACAGGAGGTGCTTACCCTTCTGGAGCAACCGGTCTCACTTCCTTGATGGACATTCAAGTGTATAACATATTTTGCCAGTTTGCAAAGTTTTAACTTTGTTTTTGCGATTGTGATATGGACAAAGACTGGTATATTTTTTTAATAAAGAAAAAAAAAATTAACATAAATTGAAAAATTTATATCACAAGTTATACTCAAATTTGAATATTTATTAGACAAAATTAAAAAATAATAGTTTTGCAGTATATATATTTATATATATATATGTGTGTGTGTGTGTGTGTGCGTGTGTGTGTGCTTCTTTCAATTGTTTCTGGTAAATCAAAATGTTTATAAAAACATTTTTGAAACTTATGATTAGCTTTTAAGCAACGTCCTTAGGAAAGATCCTTAAAAAAAACCTCTCAATAATATTCGCAACATTTTCAAAAAGACCAAAAGTATGTATCTGAATCACAGTAGGTAGTGACTTAATTTATCTCCCTTTAAAAGTTTGAATCACGAAACTTTGATATGTAATATACATTTGTCAACGCTAAAAGTTTGAATAAAATTTCTGAAATCGCTAATAATTGGTATAGAAATTTTACCATTTTCTACTACTTATGCAGTCAAATGAATATAAATTTCAATTGTTATGTTTTAATACTTTGGCTCAAACGGTGGGTCATAATTATGTTAACATTTCAAAAGTAAGTTTGCTTTTTACTTTCTTAATTTTCCGGTGTAAGTAAGTAATCAGGAAAATGTATTGAAGAGTCAACAAAAATTAACAAGAAATTGAATAAACAAAGCTTATAAAAGAAACATACTTTTTAACAAACAGAATATGTGTTATAAAAAACCTGAAAAAGTGGTTAGGGCCATGGAAAAGAATTCAACTTTCATAGCCTTTATCATTACAATGTATTCAGTCCTCATTACTGCTTGGAGATGTTTCATCTAAAGCAAAAGCTTATATGTTCAAGCTATGATCACCGCCGCCCAAGTGCACATATATTTATTCCTAAAGGTAAGTATGCTGACATGTTTAAAGTAAGTGTATTTCCCCGACTATTATAGTTAGTTTTTGCCACAAAAAACTAACAGTTTCAATATCAATTAAGAAACTATGTAACTAACAAAATAAGTTCTGAATACTATTCCATAGACCAGGTCAATAAGTCCTAACGTATAATCAAACATAAACATAGTCGTGACGTATCATTAAACACAAACATAGGTTATAACACATCATCAAACATAAACATAGTCGTGACGTATCATTAAACAAAAACATAGGTTATAACACATCATCAAACACAATAATAGGACATAACGTATGATGAAACACAAACATAGATCATATCGTACAATCAAACACAAACATAGGTCATAACGTATAATCAAACACAAACATAGTCGTGACGTATCATTAAACACAAAAATAGGTTATAACACATCATCAAACACAATAATAGGACATAACGTATGATAAAACACAAACATAGATCATATCGTACAATCAAACACAAACATAGGTCATAACGTATCATCAAACACAAACATAGATCAAACTATCATCAAACACAAACATAGATAAAACTATCATCAAACACAAACATAGGTCGTAACGTATTATTAAACACAAACTAAGATCATAACGTATCATCAAACACAAACATATCGAAAAATCAATCTTAAAAAGAAAGTTTAACTATGAAAACTTGCAAATATCCAACATAAATACCTTATTAATTTAGATGTGCCACATATTCACCTTTCAGAAATTCATTCCTGATTAGCCACACAAAACAAGGAGTTAAAAAAGTTTATAGATAAAAAAATAATCCTTACATTTGAAAACAATGAATCAAAAGTTCCAAAATTATATGAATTTATATTGTCACGTTTATATTTTTGTTATTGTACTTTTAAAATGTATTTTTGGAAAGTTTTCTATAGACGGTTTAATTTCCAATCGTTAGCGCTGTCAACATCATTTTTCGTATTGAAATGTCACATTTTATCACAGCCGATCACGTCCG
Organism: Tegillarca granosa; assembly: GCA_029721355.1. Lineage (NCBI taxonomy): Eukaryota > Metazoa > Mollusca > Bivalvia > Arcoida > Arcidae > Tegillarca > Tegillarca granosa. The sequence goes on along the minus strand of JARBDR010000340.1, from coordinate 21,439 downwards.
AGCACGTTTTACTTTAATACACTAGGTACCATGGTACATCGTTTTATCATATTATTGAAATCATTATTGAATTATTTATTGCATAATTATGAATGTTACTCACATGTTTATACGAGGATGTGAATGAATTTTTGTATTCATGTTTGTATCTTTCTACCATGCAAACTTGTATGTGTTTACGATCACCATTACCGGTGTAGGAATACACTATTTTGTCACATAATGTTTAAATGCTAAATTTTTATTTATATTAAATCTAAAACACTTGATTTTAATATTTTCAACCATTTAGAACAATACTTTCGCAACGTGTTCATGGTTATAAATTATTGAAGTAGGGATTATTTCTTAATATTGCGGGGTACAAACTTTTGAGTGTGACTATACGGCCATTCTGATTGGACGAGACCATTTTTTACAAATCAACACAAATCAACATCAATTGTTTGACACCACCTCTATTGACTGGAAGGGGCCTCGGTGGCCGAGTGGTCTATAGCGCGCGCTTACGGATCACAGCGCCTCTCACCGCCTGGGTTAGAATCCCACTCGGGACAGATCCTAGTATGAAAAAGTTTGTCAGTTCGCTTACCGAAGGTCGGTGGTTTACTCCGGGTACTTCGGTTTCCTCTACCATCCCAGAACTGACCGCCTCGAAATAAGTGAAAAAATCTTGACCGTGGTAAAAAAAAACCATTACTCCACTCCACTCTATTGAATGCGTCCAGCTAGCGTCTGCTTTTGACTTGCGTCAATAAATTGATTAAGTCAACTAACTTAGAAGGTGCAAATGCAAAAAATAATTGCAATATTTTTATTAACTTTTGCACCTAAATACTGCTTATATTGCGTCATTCTGACATGGTACTGCGTCCATTTGCAGCATAGATTTTTGTGTTACACACTATCCGTCATCCTTCTTTAACGAACATTTATCTATTCTCATTTTGAGAATATTCTTAAATTTTTCAAATGCATTAAGATTTTATTATAATTTTACAACACATATAAGAAATACATTTAATATAAATTAATCTAGAGTATTATTATTAGGCAATTATTATTATTATAATTATTAGATATATTATTATTAAAGCATAAATTTATATTTCTTGGTTATGGCGATTTACAGAGCATAAATTGTTGTGCAAGAAGTAATATTGGACTAAGCATTGTAATAGAGTTTAGCAATATTTGGTTAATGCTGCATTTATGTTTATGATTATTTGATTATTGCTTGAAATCCATTGACATGTTTGTTGCTTGACTGCTCCATTGTGAACTTTAATAAATTTGATATTTTTAGCATTTGATCGTCTTTGTCATCTTTGATTAGTTAAGAACACGCTACCAAGTTCAATTACGACTACGGAAAACGTTAACCGAAAGCTAGTCTGATCTCATTATAAGTACTTTTGTGCAATACCTGCTTGATCCGGTTACGCTCATGGTACAGAGTACTTGGGTGTAATCAGACATATTTGTTTTGCAAATTGAATACATGTACTTGTGCATGGTTTGAGACACATGCTTGATACTTAAACCACTTAATTACAACCCTACCGAGTTATCAACAACTAGAACCGTAGGCCGAGCGCTACAATATGAAAGTAAGTTAGACATGTAAACTTTTACCAGGGAAGTAAGGCCGATGTCTCCGAAAGACAAAGAACCTCCTATCTAATAAGCACAGACGTCTCGTGTTAAATATTATCTAAACTATATGGTTTAATGAGGCGTATCGATTTGTGAAATTGGGCTACATGGTTATGTTCAAATACCCAAATAATCTATTTAGTTTCGTTTTTAGCTCATCTGACCGAAAGGTCATGTGAGCTTATGGCATGGCGCGGCGTGTTTATGTGAGTGCGTGCTTGTGTGCGTGTGTGCGTGCGGGCGTCGTAAACACCTATTTTCGACTTCTCCTCCAAAACTGCAAAACAGATTTCAATGATACTTGGTCAGAAGCATATTTGGGCCGGTGCAATTCAGATCTGTTAATGGCGTTGACATGGCTACCAAAACTAGGTCAAGGTGACCTAGGGGTCCAAAAATCTTAAAAAATCTTCTTCTCCAAAACCGATGATGGGAGAAAAAATCTGATGTGATATTTGGCTTTTCTAGGGTCTTAAGCCTATAGTTTGTTCATTTCGTGAAGTTAAGTCAAAAAACGGGTTACGCGTTTTTGCGTTTAATTTAAAAAATTTCGTAAAATGGCTTCAAATTGTTATAACTTGACTATTTGAACAGATAATGACATGAGGTTTTCAGTTTTGCCTTTTTCTTGAATGGCCTTTAAATAAGGGTCAAAGTCACAAATCAAGGTCATGACCTAATTTGTGATTAATGCAGTTTATGGCAGTTTTCTTGCAAATATTAAGACATATATGAAATCAAAATATTGTTAAAATGTTCAGCATGACAAAATTTAAAAAGGTACCAAGTTTCATAACTATATGATAATCCATGTAGGAGTTGTTGCCCCTGAAATGTTATTTTTGGTTTATAAATACTAAAATTGTGCATTAACTTGAAAACTATAATCTTTTTGTATAGACATGTATATCAGAATATTGTAGGTATTGTGACAATTATCATTTTGATATATGGTTCAAGGTCATATGATCAAAGTTCAAGGTCACAGCTGCAAAAGAAGAATTAAATTGCTTATTATCTTGAAAACTGTTAACTTTTTGTGTAGGCATTTGTATTAGAATATTGTAGGTATTGATACGACGATCATTTTGATATATGGTTCAAGGTCATATGTTCAAAGGTCAAGGTTACGACTGCAAAAGAAGACTTAAATTGCTAATTATCTTGAAAACTATTAACTTTTTGTATAGGCATATATATTAGAATATTGTAGGTATTGATATGACGATCATTATGATATATAGTTCAAGGTCATATGTTTAAAGGTCAAGGTCACAGCTGCAAATGCAGACTTAAATTGCTAATTATCTTGAAAACTGTAAACATTTTGTATAGGCATATATCAGAATATTGTAGGTATTGCGACAATGATCATTCTGATATATGGTTCAAGGTCATATGTTCAAAGGTCAAGGTCACAGCTGCAAAAGAAGACAAAAATTGCTAATTATCTTGAAAATTTTAACTTTATGTATAGGCATGTATATTAGAATATTGTAGGTATTCATATGATGATCATTTTAATATATCGTTCAAGGTCAAGTGTTTAATGGTCAAGGTCACAGCTGCAAAAGAAGACATAAATTGCTAATTATCTAGAAAACTATTAACTTTTTTATAGGCATATATATGAGAATACTGTAGGTACTGATATGACGATCATTATGATTATATATGGTTCAAGGTCATATGTTTAAAGGTCAAGGTCACAGCTGCAAAAGAAGGCAAAAATAGGTAATTATCTTGAAAACTGTAAACTTTTTGTATAGGCATATATAATAGAATATTGTACGTATTGATATGATGATCTTTTTGATATATGGTTCAAGGTCATATGTTCAAAGGTCAAGGTCACAGATGCAAAAGAAGACTTCACTATTAACTAATAAATTTTTGTATAGGCATGCATATTAGAATATTGTAGGTATTGATAGGATGATCATTTTTTAATATGGTTCAAGGTCATCTGTTCAAAGGCCAAGGTCATGGCTGCAAAAGAAGACATAAATTGCTTATTATCTTGAAAACTATTAACTTTTTGTATAGGCATATATATTAGAATATTGTAGGTATTGTGACAATGATCATTTTGATATATGGTTCAAGGTCATATGATCAAAGTTCAAGGTCACAGCTGCAAAAGAAGAATTAAATTGCTAATTATCTTGAAAACTGTTAACTTTTTGTGTAGGCATTTGTATTAGAATATTGTAGGTATTGATACGACGATCATTTTGATATATGGTTCAAGGTCATATGTTCAAAGGTCAAGGTCACGACTGCAAAAGAAGACTTAAATTGCTAATTATCTTGAAAACTATTAACTTTTTGTATAGGCATATATATTAGAATATTGTAGGTATTGATATGACGATCATTATGATATATAGTTCAAGGTCATATGTTTAAAGGTCAAGGTCACAGCTGCAAATGCAGACTTAAATTGCTAATTATCTTGAAAACTGTAAACATTTTGTATAGGCATATATATCAGAATATTGTAGGTATTGATATGACGATCATTTTGATATATGGTTCAAGGTCATCTGTTGAAAGATCAAGGTGACAGCTGCAAAAGAAGACTGAAATTTCTTATTATATTGAAAACTGTTAACTTTTTGTATAGGCATATATATTAGAATATTGTAGGTATTGTGACAACGATCATTTTTGGTATATGGTTCAAGGTCATCTGTTGAAAGATCAAGGTCACAGCTGCAATAGAAGACTGAAATTTCTTATTATCTTGAAAACTGTTAACTTTTTGAATAGGCATGTATATTAGAATATTGTAGGTATTGCGACAATGATCATTCTGATATATGGTTCAAGGTCATATGTTGAAAGGTCAAGGTCACAGCTGCAAAAGAAGACAAGAATTGCTAATTATCTTTAAAAAACTATTAACGTTTTGTACAGGCATGTATATTAGAATATGGTAGATGTTGTGACAACGATCATTTTGATATATGGTTCAAGGTCATGTGTTCAAAGGTTAAGGTCACAGCAGCAAAAGAAGACTTAAATTGCTAATTATCTTGAAAACTGTTACCTTTTTGTATAGGCATGTATATTAGAATATTGTAGGTATTGACATGGCGATCATAAATGGTTCAAGGTCATATATGTTCAATGGTCAAGGACATAGTTGCATAAGTATACTGAAATTTGGAAATGATTTGGAAATTATTCATTGCATTACAGTTACTTCATGCATATTATATAATCTACTTATAAATGAAATGTGAGTGGATATATTTCTGATTAAGTTTTGTGGCAGTTCTTTACTTAAAAAAACTTGTAAAGTTTCTGATCCTAATATATTGTCTTTTGCGAGTTGCAAACAATTTTGGACATATACTCTGGTGAGCGTTAAGGCCCATGGGCCTCTTGTTATAATCTATATTTTCAAAATATGTTTCTAATAATTTTTTCTTATTTCTTTTGTTTTTTTTTTTGTTGCTTCTTTTCGACTTTCATGGCCATTGTTCAGTGCCTTTTTTTCTCGAATTTAATCTTTTATTTTATCATGTTTGGACTCGAAAAAATTTAGTTGACAAATTCATCTAACTACACGATACTTTCACTTCCTGTTTATTAGTTACAAAAAATCAATTTTACGACAATAGAAAAATTAGAATTTGAATTGTCTTCTGTCGTGAGCAATTTCTCAAATCTTCATCTGAGTCATATGTTTTACATATAAGCTGGATTTTGTTTTCTTTTCTGTTCCTTCTCTTAACTGTAACTTCCATTTGTAGAAAAAAATACTGCTGAATAATGGTGATATACTCGGCATTTTTTAAATATAGTAAATTTGGTGATTAAAACAATTTAAAAAAACGAAACAGGTATGTATGTATGTATGTATATAATAATAATTATAATAATAATGATAATAATGATAATAATCAAAATTATAATAAAATACGTAAAGTAATACTTAAGAAAGTTAGTACTCAGTTAAGCAACCAGCCCCCGTCTATAGCTAAAGTGCATCCTGTAACCATGTCGGATTCTTGGCATAACAGAAATATCGTCGTCTCCACTACATCTTCCACTTTTGCCACTTTCCCAAGAGGATGTTGTGAAAGAATTATTGGCATAATTTGCTCATTTTCAAACAAGTGCTTTGTCATATCTGTATATATACCAGTCGGGTTAACGGAATTGACACGAATGTTATACGGACTAAGTTCCAAAGCTGTAACCTTTGTCAACATATCCATCATTGCTTTAGAAACACAATACGACATAGATCTAGGGGCAGCTTTTAACCCACCAACACTAGATACGTTAACAACTGCTCCGGGTCGACCAGCTGAAATCAGACCATGTGCCACAATTTGAGTTATATTGAAAGCCGATTTAAAGTTTGTGTTGATTATTTCTTAAAAATTTTCGATACTCAAATCGACAAATTCTTCTTGGTGAAGTATTCCAGCATTGTTTACAAATAAATCAACAACTCCGATTTGTTTCACGGCAGTATTAGTTTTATCCCAATCAGACACATCAACCTGAATTGTATTAATTAGAGGATTTACCGCTTTTAGCTTGCCTAGGTTTTTTCTGATCTTCCAATGACGTAAACCTTTGCCCCCTCCTGTAGCAGACGTTCTGCAACAGCTTTTCCTATTCCTCGACTTCCTCCTGTGACAAGAGCAGTTTTATCTTGAAAACGTTTCGCCATAATTTCGAATAATTTCCTTCCGTTTTTAAATGTCTCACTGCTTACCTGTTGGAAACAAACTGCTCAACTGTTGGAAATACTTTATCTATATATATAATTTTATGGCTTGTGTTAACAGTGTGTTATTTTAACTCTAACGTAAAGCGACCTTTATCTGCGCGGTTAAGTCACTTTTATTTATCTGAAATTGTTGAAGTATCTTTGCGATTACTCGAGTAAATATATAACAAAAATACCTATCAAACCCCGACGCGCCAGATGTGCACATTTCTGAAATTCATTCATCACCAGTCACACCATGACCAAAAAGTCCATACACACACACACACAATAAAAAAATGTTTATTGTGTTCAAACCCAAATCTTCCCTAACTGGTAATCATATTAGCTTTTAAACTCTAAGCATAAACAATGATATTGGAAAACTTGATAAAACTATTTACAATAAAAACATGTCGGCGAATTTTAATAGGTACTACTTAATTTTAAAAATTTAAAACACTCGTTATCCAACATTGAACTACGTTATTTATATTCAAACATCAATTATTAAACAATGCTGAATACCTGCTAGATTGTCAGATCACAATGGATATCTATTTGGTTGTCACACTACATTGAACATTTTTGTCATTTCATACAGGAACGTCCAGAAAACTTAACCGCAGGAAGGCGTTACTTTTTAAGCATTCAAAACCAAGAAATTTCCACTGACCTAAAATTCCTCTCGCATGCTAATGTAATTTTTTCCTATTCACTTGTCAATGATTTCCTCTGGTTTCGAATAACCAAAACCGACAATTCAATATAAATTCTATACTTATGATTAAAGTCTTAATATTTTACAACAAAGGTTTAAATAAGCCAGGGTCTTAGATATACTTGAAACAAAATATTATATTAATTGCGATTTGATTGGAGATGTTCATTCCATGTTCCTGTTTTTCAGTTTTTCCAGTTTATTCTCAAGTCGATATATATATATATATATATATACTCAATAATCACACTATTATTTTTATGATATCATATTCTTAGTTCTAAAAAATTAAAATGTATTTGACTGTTTCACTCTACAATACGTTATTATCATGTTATGGTGTTATTATATGACCGGTATATTTTCGTTTGATTTAATACAACTGTTTACAATACAATTTATGACAATGAAAAATTTTCTTATTTATTTTCACAACTTCAACGTAAGCAATTACAAAACGAGAGTAATATAATGATTATATTTATTTTTTCCTCTGTGAAGAAGTAAGCCGTAAATAATATCGTTTCGTCTGTTTTTATTTCGTTTGTTTATTCAGGTACATGATTGTTAACTCGAAAGCAATAATGTCTTTTATTACAATTTTCAAACATTGTTAAAAATTTCTTTGATATCTTTACATGATGTTGACCTTAAAAAGTTACAGAAATTTTCAAAAGCAAAATAAAAAATACAACCTTTTGTCGTTGTTTATACCTTTTTACTTACGTTTTAAAGACATGTTATTCACAAATTTAGCCTTCGTTATTTTATCATTGAATGATCCACATAAGTTATCTAGGTGTTTAAGCAGGTTACATTGATTCATATGGCTGTATAACCTACAAAAAACATGTATTATGTATTTGTCAAATTTAAATTTCGATTTTTGTATTCTGTGTAACTTATAAACCTTTTCCCAATATTTTTTAATGTAACAAAACTACAAAATTCATCCCGTTCTATGTGAAAGTAAGTCCTATTATGCCACTTTCAATCGTTTGCATTTATGCGCCGCGTTAGTTACCAATACAGTTCCAGACATCCTTCAGTAACAAAAATGAATAAAGTAATTAACAATCAAGAAATAACTGTTCAAAACACTTCTAAAATAACTGTAAAGTACAAGGAAGTCAAAACTCATTTGAGCAAAAAGCCTCCATCAACAGCCAAAGTACTTCCTGTAATCATGGCGGCATCCTCGCTAAGAAGAAATATCGTCGCCTCCATTATGTCTTCCACTTTTGCCACTTTCCCAAGAGGATGTTGTGAAAGAATTATTGGCATAATTTGCTCATTTTCAAACAAGTCCTTTGTCATATCTGTATAAGTAGCAGTCTGGTTAACGGAATTGACACAAATGTTTTACGGACCAAGTTCTAAAGCTGTAACCTATATTTTTTAAACACATGAACAATTTTGAATTCCTACTTTCTTAAGCATAAATTCAAATTCAATAAAATAAAAAGACTTTAGATCTTCTCCTCCGTTCGCTTTAACGCTAAAACTTGGGTAAGGTAAAGTCACTATTGAATTAATACAATCTATCACTACTTGTGGTGCCGGATAGGGAAATCTCAACAAGAGTTCTAATATATTTTGTATAGAACGAGGCTTGTCTCGTTCTGGACCAAAAATATTAGAACCTGGGTTGAGATTTCTTTATCTGGCACCACGAGTAGTGATTGATTCTGTTTCTTGCACCACAAAATATAAAAGTTCAATTTAAAATAAATTTTAACATATGAAACTGATTAACAATAGAATTGGCGTATGAATACGCCAGACAGGAACTTGGAACTACGTTACTTATTTCCTTGGTTTCCATATTCCATATAGTCTGCCACTGTTTTAGTGTTTGTTTACAAAGAAAAGGTTTGATGACATACAGTTGTAAGCAATGCCAAGAGTATTTGAGATTGGTGAACTGGTTACTATAGGGACAAATGGTGAAAAGGGCAAAATAGTTAACATTGTCAAACCCTGTGGTACCTATGAAATGTATAAAGTGCAATCACTAAAGAGTGGAGAAATTGTACTTAAACAAAAAAGGTGAAAATCGTAAACCCCAAAAACGTCCCGACAACTGAATAAAATGATTTGCTTGCTCAGTTCTTCTTGTTTCAGGAACAAAATGGATATGATTATCAACCAAGCTGTAATCGAGACATGCTTGGATCATTTGAAAGGCATCTAAAAAAAGCATAGATATAGCACAAGCTTGATTTCAGCATATGAGTTTTATGAAGCCCGTGAAGTACTAATATCAAAACTAAAAGAATTAAAGAAAAAGGGTTATGGTAATAAACCAATTGCAGCTGAACCAGTAACAAATCAAGACATTGATAAAATGTATAACTCAGGGCAATTAGGTAATAACACTCCAATATAACTTCTAAACACTCTATGGCTGAATAATACAATTCAGTTTGGTATGTGTGGGAGAGGAGAAGAACACAGGAATCTCTGTTGGGGTGATATAGAACTGAAATATGACAATGAATTAAATAAAGAATACTTGGTTTCACAATCAGAGAGAAACAAAAAGAAGAACTGGCGAGGATGTAAGAAATGTAAGAAGTGGTCAGCCCACAATGTATGAACTATCTGAAAATAAACAAATGTGTCCAGTCACAACAAATATATAGTGACAAGTGCCCTTCAAATTACTGCCAGCCTCGCCACCCCTTCTACCTTGCTAAGGTAACTCATACAACAAACCCGCATGAGGATGATTTATTGGTTTTTGAGAGGACCTTTAGGATTAAATAAAATTAAAAGTCTCATGAAAACAATAATGGCACGCTCAGGTCTTACTGCAGACAATAAGAAAATGACCAATACCAGTGCACCTCTGACTTCATTGATAAATCTTTGCGGGTAATTTGCGTGAAAGCTATCTTGTACAGGGGTTGTTAGATTGAAATATCTTGCTCCGCTCTTTTTATGGATTTTTCTATCTGGGATGCAAGAATAAATAATCTTGATTAAAACATATTTTAAAAGGATTTGAACCAATATCTTTTCTAGCTTGAAACACATATGTTTACTCCCGAACAGAATTTTATGATACAGAGTAAGTAATGATGAATTATACTTATTGAAATGTACTTCAATTATAACACCCGTGGAAGGCTATATCTGAAGGTATATGACAAACGCGATGACTTCAATTGGCCTTTTGTCAAATTTCCTTTTTAATAGAATTCCTGCTTCTTCCTCCTATTGTGTATTTGTTTCACCGTTAATGTGGTATGGTAGAGTTTTTTCCTACTACGGGTACTTTCATCAACAAAGCAAATGGCTTACAATTAAATTGCTGACTCTGAGATATTGCAAATCTAGGCTAATCAAGGCCCTTAAAAGATCCACGACGTCATCCCAATAGTGTTAATAAGTATGAAGTCACTGTACTTAAACTTAAACTGGATATATTTGAGTTCCTATCAATTTAATTTTTCTCGTGATGGGTGCAGCTAACTAGACAAGAGATGCTTACCTCTCCGGAACACAAGACCTTGTTGGTCAGGACATTGTATATTAATTGTATATTAATATTAATCGTACAATGTATATTGTATATTAATCGGTAGATAAGTAACTTTTAATATCTTGCAATACCATACCGTTCGGTTCTACTAACGGTCTCCGATTTTGTTTCTTTTTTTATAAACGAATAAAATGAAATTAAAATAAGTGAAGATTTAAGACAGTTTTGCACCGAAAAAATTATTAGTCAATGACAACCGAAAACTTCCATAAGGGTTTTTTTTATTTGAAAATTGGATTTTAAATTAAATCAACCTTTAGTATGAATACACGGATACACGCTGACTTAAGTCCAAAGTTTCATTGATAATTCGATTTCTAAAGAAAAACATTTCATTATAAATAGATTTAAATATAATTATAATTATCTACGTCCTAACACTGAATTTAAATGATATTATTTTTTTTTTTTTTTACAAATTTATTAATATACATATTATGCACGATTTGGAAAAAATCTGTAAAATATTTTAAAAAAATTCAAAGTTATCGAGTTGATCTTTTTACTGAAGAACTATTTCCGCTAGATAAACATTTAACCCGTCTACCTTAAAATATGCGGATATCAGTTCTACATCAAACTTTAATGTCAATGAACGGAAAATTGAGGTCAAAATCTACATACTTGCATATTATTTTTGTACTCAGGTCAATATAGTTTTTATAAAGAATATAAAGAATACAATGGCAAAGCGTTTTGAAGGTAAAACCGCTCTTGTAACAGGTGGAAGTCGGAGAATAGGAAAAGCTGTTGCAGAACGTCTGCTACAGGAGGGGGCAAAGGTTTATGTCCTAGGAAAATCGCAAGAAAATCTGGAAAAACTTAAAAACCGAACATTCTTCCATAAATACAATTCAGATAGATGTGTCTGATTGGGACAGGACTAAAACTGCCGTGGAACAAATCGGCGTTGTTGATTTACTTGTAAATAATGCTGGAATGCTTCACCAAGAAATTTTTGTCCATGTGGAAATAGATAAATTGACAAAATACTTAACACAAACTTTAAATCGGCTTTTAATATAACTCAAATTGTGGCACGTGGTCTAATTTCAGCTGGTCGACAAGAGTAGTTGTAAATATTTCTGCTACAAGAGGATGAAGAATGCTGTTGGATTTATGCCGTATTGTGTGTCTAAAGCAATGATGGATATGTTAACAAAGTTACAGCGTTACAATTAGGTCCTCATAAAATTAGAGTGAATTCTGTGAATCCTACTATTGTACCAACAGATATGACAAAGGATTTGTACAAAAATAAGGAATTTCTTCACTTTGAAAATTTGCCACTGTTGATGATGTTGTAAACGCCATGTTGTTGCCTACTGAGTGATGATACCACCATGATAACCGGGAGTAACTTGGCTGTAGATGGAGGAAATCTAATTGCTTGAATAGATTTAACCCTTTAGTATATTCACACAAGTAATCTTAGTTTAGGTGAATCAATATACATTCGTTCTTGTACACTTGTTGTTGATTGTTGTTTAGATTTAAAGCACTTAAAAAACTTAATCTTAATTGACAGGACTTTTAATGGAGGCATTTGCTACAGCAGGTTAATTGTATTTGTTCTTACAACGTATGTATCAGTATAAATACATAGGCTTTAATATTATAAATGACATTTGAAAACGCCTAATTGCTATGAAAAAATGGCATCTTTATTGAACAAAAAATTTAAGTAGAATAATTTTGTCATCAAGACTTGAGTTTTTTTATTTAAAAAGGAATTGGTTTACCTTTTTGTACAATTTGATAGGAAATCTTAAATATATATATATATGTTAATTATGTTTATTTTTATGTACCTTTTCTCTTTTACTTATGCTAAAACATCGAACAGTTGCTTTTATCTTAGCGTAGGTTTATTCGTTTTAATCTCGAGAAAAGTTTTTAATGAAATCTTTATTAATCAAGGTCGGAACATATTTTTCTAAAACATGCTACATTTAAAATAATGGTTCTGGACTACTTTATAATAAAAATGTAAGTTACCGACTTGTCCGTAAAGTTTTAGGTAATATGTTTAGGAACATTTTAGAACGTATGTTTTATCAGTATATATCATGATAAAACACATGTACTAGATAAACAATTAAACCTTACTAGTGTCAATGAACGGAAAATTGAGGGCGATAACTAACCTATTTTTATTTAGTTCACAATACGTACCTTTTATGTAGGATACATACATTGAAAGGACACGGCATATCGTTTTGAAGGAAAGAAAGCTCTTGTAACAGGAGGGAGTCGGGGAATTGGAAAAGCTATCGCAGAACGCCTGCTATTGGAAGGTGCAAAGGTTTATGTGATTGGAAGATCTCAAGAAAACCTGGAAAAGATTAAAACCGAAATTCCTTCTCTTAATACAATTCAAGTTGATGTAACTAATTGGGATGAAACTAAAACTGCCGTGGAACAAATCGGCGTTGTTGATTTACTTGTAAACAATGCTGGGATACTTGACCAAGCAAATTTTGTAGATGTGGAAATGGATAAATTTGACAAAATGATAGAAACAAACTGTAAATCGGCTTCAATATAACTCAAAATTATAGCACGTGGTCTGATTTCAGCTGGTCGACCAGGGGTAGTTGTGAACATGTCTAGTCAGGGGAGGACTGAAAGCCGCTGCTGGATTTATGCCGTATTGTGTGTCTAAAGCAATGGTGGATATGTTAACTAAAGTTACAGCGTTAGAATTAGGTCCTCATAAAATCAGAGTGAATTCCGTAAATCCTACTATTTTGAAAACAGATATGACAAAGGATTTCTACGAAAATGAGGAATTCATGCAGGTGTTTAGAGCAAAAACATCCCCTTGGAAAATTTGCCACTGTTAAGGATGTTGTAAACGCTACCATGTTTTTGCTTAGTGATGATTCCGCTATGATAACCGGAAGTAGTTTGCCTGTAGATGGATGGTACCTTGTCAATTAAATAGACTGAACTCTGTATATTAATGATACATTTTGGATTGAGATATTTTTTTTGAAACGACGATAGCATTACATTAATATAAGACACGGATCTTAATCAACGGTACTTTTTGATTCCGGTGATCGCATAGATGATTTTATTGTATTTATTTTTTACAATATATATTTAATCTAAAATGTAAAAACATGCATTAAAAAAACTTGATATTTATATTTCAAGTTAATTTTTTAACATTTCTAAACAAAGTGTTGATTTTGAAAATTTAGCAAAAAATATGTTTTCGTTATGTTATGCTTATTATTTCAAAATGTTTTGCCATATCTTCATTCAATATACCAAGTTTAGAAATATAACAAAATGAAATAAAATAAGAAAAAACTGATATAAAATATAATTATTGTTGGCTTTTTCTGTTCATTTATATATCAAAAGTTTTACAAAATAATCTTTAGTTTTTATGCTATTGTCCGTATCACTATTACATAAATTTAAACAGGTTATTTTTTAGGATTTTGATTAATGCGTCAGGATATCCTCCAAGTGTTTATTTGAATATTTAGATATGTAGAACTGTAAGTCATAACCCGAGAAAAACTCCACAACCAAAAGGTCTTGTTAAAATTTTGTATTCCAACTTGAAAAGGTTTCTTAACTTGGTACTGATGAACCATATGTGTGTGTGTGTGTGTGTTTGTGTGTGTGTGTGTGTGTGTGTGTGTGTGTTCAGTTCAAGAAATAAATCAAGGTATGTAAAATTTAAATTTTGTAGGTTTGATGACCTTTGAGCTGAAAATACACTGTGAATGATACGGTATTATTTGCCGTTAAATTAAATGCTTGTTTCAGGAAGGTAGGGGGGGGAGGTACTTCACAAATCGTGATTCGGAAACACAACGGTAAAATCACTTACTAATATTTAATCTAATTATTCCTGGTTTGCTTGAATGAAGTTTTTTTTCGATATTTATTGATAGTGGACTGAATTTTACTGGTGTAAGGGACATCTGGTGACTGCAACTCCAATCTAATACATAGTTTTTTTGTCAACACTTCCGGCAATGTTTTCTTTGACAGCCGGGATAAGTTCACACCTTTGCTGTGAAATTTTGTTTTACGAACTAAAGACAATAATATGATTTCTCTTGCCGATTTTAAATTGTAAAACTTATTGGAATTCTTTATTTCTTGTATCACTGTAATTTTGTTCGCTACTTAAAAAAAACGAATAAATTCTTTATTTAAAAAAATGTAAATACAAAGTTTTAGTCGAGTGTTTTCACCGTCATTGATATTGTTATAGAATCCTGGTTTGTGACGTATCTTCTCCCCTGAATTTCAAATCTGATTTTAATCTGCGCTCTTATCATGTATACTAGGGAAAGGTCGTATATTAAAGGAAGTTTCGACCAGTGTGATTTTAACATCTTTTGTCGTATAAACTATCAAATCAAAAATGGAAATGTATGTATAAAACATCATCCTGGTATCCTCATTTCTTATTTTTTCCTCAACTTTTTTTTCTAGATGGTTGTTAAGGATACTATGGCTCCATATGGGGAAAATATGTATGTGTCATCCAACAACGAGGCATTTTTTAAGATTTTCAAAACATTAAAACAAGGAACATACGACGAAAACTAAATGTCAGTTTGGAGAATATGTAAATGTCATCTATCTAAGTGAGATTGAAATAAAAGACACGACAGATTCTCAATGTTCTGCTTCATATTTGACTTATACCTCGATTATGACACCCACAAAGGTTACATCAGACGCTATACGACAAACGTGATGACTTAAATTTTTCTATTGTCAACTTTCTTTTTTTTGCAGTAATATCCCTGCTTTTCTGCGTATGGTGTATATGATTTTCACAATTAATACGGTACGGTAGAGATTGTTCCCACTATGGGGACTTTCTGCAACGAAGCAAACTTACTTACAATTGAATTGTTGACACACAGGATATTGCAAGCTAGGCTTATTAAGGCCCTTAAAAGTTGTTGTGGCCGTCATCACAATATCGTTGATAAGTATATAGTCACTGTATCCAAACTTATACTGGATATATTTGACTTACCATAGTTCTTTGTTCCTTTCATTCTCAAATTGACTTGCACGTGACGGGTGTAGCTAGCTAGACAGGAGGTGCTTACCCTTCTGGAGCAACCGGTCTCACTTCCTTGATGGACATTCAAAGTGTATAACATATTTTGCCAGTTTGCAAAGTTTTAACTTTGTTTTGGCGATTGTGATATGGACAAAGACTGGTATAGTTTTTTAATAAAGAAAAAAAAATTAACATAAATTGAAAAATTTATATCACAAGTTATACTCAAATTTGAATATTTATTAGACAAAATTAAAAAATAATAGTTTTGCAGTATATTATTTATATATATATATGTGTGTGTGTGTGTGTGTGCGTGTGTGTGTGCTTCTTTCAATTGTTTCTGGTAAATCAAAATGTTTATAAAAACATTTTTGAAACTTATGATTAGCTTTTAAGCAACGTCCTTAGGAAAGATCCTTAAAAAAACCTCTCAATAATATTCGCAACATTTTCAAAAAGACCAAAAGTATGTATCTGAATCACAGTAGGTAGTGACTTAATTTATCTCCCTTTAAAAGTTTGAATCACGAAACTTTGATATGTAATATACATTTGTCAACGCTAAAAGTTTGAATAAAATTTCTGAAATCGCTAATAATTGGTATAGAAATTTTACCATTTTCTACTACTTATGCAGTCAAATGAATATAAATTTCAATTGTTATGTTTTAATACTTTGGCTCAAACGGTGGGTCATAATTATGTTAACATTTCAAAAGTAAGTTTGCTTTTTACTTTCTTAATTTTCCGGTGTAAGTAAGTAATCAGGAAAATGTATTGAAGAGTCAACAAAAATTAACAAGAAATTGAATAAACAAAGCTTATAAAAGAAACATACTTTTTAACAAACAGAATATGTGTTATAAAAAACCTGAAAAAGTGGTTAGGGCCATGGAAAAGAATTCAACTTTCATAGCCTTTATCATTACAATGTATTCAGTCCTCATTACTGCTTGGAGATGTTTCATCTAAAGCAAAAGCTTATATGTTCAAGCTATGATCACCGCCGCCCAAGTGCACATATATTTATTCCTAAAGGTAAGTATGCTGACATGTTTAAAGTAAGTGTATTTCCCCGACTATTATAGTTAGTTTTTGCCACAAAAAACTAACAGTTTCAATCAATCAATTAAGAAACTATGTAACTAACAAAATAAGTTCTGAATACTATTCCATAGACCAGGTCAATAAGTCCTAACGTATAATCAAACATAAACATAGTCGTGACGTATCATTAAACACAAACATAGGTTAAACACATCATCAAACATAAACATAGTCGTGACGTATCATTAACACAAAACATAGGTTATAACACATCATCAAACACAATAATAGGACATAACGTATGATGAAACACAAACATAGATCATATCGTACAATCAAACACAAACATAGGTCATAACGTATAATCAAACACAAACATAGTCGTGACGTATCATTAAACACAAAATAGGTTATACACATCATCAAACACAATAATAGGACATAACGTATGATAAACACAAACATAGATCATATCGTACAATCAAACACAAACATAGGTCATAACGTATCATCAAACACAAACATAGATCAAACTATCATCAATAGATAAAACTATCATCAAACACAAACATAGGTCGTAACGTATTATTAAACACAAACTAAGATCATAACGTATCATCAAACACAAACATATCGAAAAATCAATCTTAAAAAGAAAGTTTAACTATGAAAACTTGCAAATATCCAACATAAATACCTTATTAATTTAGATGTGCCACATATTCACCTTTCAGAAATTCATTCCTGATTAGCCACACAAAACAAGGAGTTAAAAAAGTTTATAGATAAAAAAATAATCCTTACATTTGAAAACAATGAATCAAAAGTTCCAAAATTATATGAATTTATATTGTCACGTTTATATTTTTGTTATTGTACTTTTAAAATGTATTTTTGGAAAGTTTTCTATAGACGGTTTAATTTCCAATCGTTAGCGCTGTCAACATCATTTTTCGTATTGAAATGTCACATTTTATCACAGCCGATCACGTCCGAGCACGTTTTACTTTAATACACTAGGTACCATGGTACATCGTTTATCATATTATTGAAATCATTATTGAATTATTTATTGCATAATTATGAATGTTACTCACATGTTTATACGAGGATGTGAATGAATTTTTGTATTCATGTTTGTATCTTTCTACCATGCAAACTTGTATGTGTTTACGATCACCATTACCGGTGTAGGAATACACTATTTTGTCACATAATGTTTAAATGCTAAATTTTTATTTATATTAAATCTAAAACACTTGATTTTAATATTTTCAACCATTTAGAACAATACTTTCGCAACGTGTTCATGGTTATAAATTATTGAAGTAGGGATTATTTCTTAATATTGCGGGGTACAAACTTTTGAGTGTGACTATACGGCCATTCTGATTGGACGAGACCATTTTTTACAAATCAACACAAATCAACATCAATTGTTTGACACCACCTCTATTGACTGGAAGGGGCCTCGGTGGCCGAGTGGTCTATAGCGCGCGCTTACGGATCACAGCGCCTCTCACCGCCTGGGTTAGAATCCCACTCGGGACAGATCCTAGTATGAAAAAGTTTGTCAGTTCGCTTACCGAAGGTCGGTGGTTTACTCCGGGTACTTCGGTTTCCTCTACCATCCCAGAACTGACCGCCTCGAAATAAGTGAAAAAATCTTGACCGTGGTAAAAAAAAACCATTACTCCACTCCACTCTATTGAATGCGTCCAGCTAGCGTCTGCTTTTGACTTGCGTCAATAAATTGATTAAGTCAACTAACTTAGAAGGTGCAAATGCAAAAAATAATTGCAATATTTTTATTAACTTTTGCACCTAAATACTGCTTATATTGCGTCATTCTGACATGGTACTGCGTCCATTTGCAGCATAGATTTTTGTGTTACACACTATCCGTCATCCTTCTTTAACGAACATTTATCTATTCTCATTTTGAGAATATTCTTAAATTTTTCAAATGCATTAAGATTTTATTATAATTTTACAACACATATAAGAAATACATTTAATATAAATTAATCTAGAGTATTATTATTAGGCAATTATTATTATTATAATTATTAGATATATTATTATTAAAGCATAAATTTATATTTCTTGGTTATGGCGATTTACAGAGCATAAATTGTTGTGCAAGAAGTAATATTGGACTAAGCATTGTAATAGAGTTTAGCAATATTTGGTTAATGCTGCATTTATGTTTATGATTATTTGATTATTGCTTGAAATCCATTGACATGTTTGTTGCTTGACTGCTCCATTGTGAACTTTAATAAATTTGATATTTTAGCATTTGATCGTCTTTGTCATCTTTGATTAGTTAAGAACACGCTACCAAGTTCAATTACGACTACGGAAAACGTTAACCGAAAGCTAGTCTGATCTCATTATAAGTACTTTTGTGCAATACCTGCTTGATCCGGTTACGCTCATGGTACAGAGTACTTGGGTGTAATCAGACATATTTGTTTTGCAAATTGAATACATGTACTTGTGCATGGTTTGAGACACATGCTTGATACTTAAACCACTTAATTACAACCCTACCGAGTTATCAACAACTAGAACCGTAGGCCGAGCGCTACAATATGAAAGTAAGTTAGACATGTAAACTTTTACCAGGGAAGTAAGGCCGATGTCTCCGAAAGACAAAGAACCTCCTATCTAATAAGCACAGACGTCTCGTGTTAAATATTATCTAAACTATATGGTTTAATGAGGCGTATCGATTTGTGAAATTGGGCTACATGGTTATGTTCAAATACCCAAATAATCTATTTAGTTTCGTTTTTAGCTCATCTGACCGAAAGGTCATGTGAGCTTATGGCATGGCGCGGCGTGTTTATGAGTGCGTGCGTGCTTGTGCGTGTGTGCGTGCGGGCGTCGTAAACACCTATTTTCGACTTCTCCTCCAAAACTGCAAAACAGATTTCAATGATACTTGGTCAGAAGCATATTTGGGCCGGTGCAATTCAGATCTGTTAATGGCGTTGACATGGCTACCAAAACTAGGTCAAGGTGACCTAGGGGTCCAAAAATCTTAAAAAATCTTCTTCTCCAAAACCGATGATGGGAGAAAAAATCTGATGTGATATTTGGCTTTTCGGGTCTTAAGCCTATAGTTTGTTCATTTCGTGAAGTTAAGTCAAAAAACGGGTTACGCGTTTTTGCGTTTAATTTAAAAAATTTCGTAAAATGGCTTCAAATTGTTATAACTTGACTATTTGAACAGATAATGACATGAGGTTTTCAGTTTTGCCTTTTTCTTGAATGGCCTTTAAATAAGGGTCAAAGTCACAAATCAAGGTCATGACCTAATTTGTGATTAATGCAGTTTATGGCAGTTTTCTTGCAAATATTAAGAGATATATGAAATCAAAATATTGTTAAAATGTTCAGCATGACAAAATTTAAAAAGGTACCAAGTTTCGTAACTATATGATAATCCATGTAGGAGTTGTTGCCCCTGAAATGTTATTTTTGGTTTATAAATACTAAAATTGTGCATTAACTTGAAAACTATAATCTTTTTGTATAGACATGTATATCAGAATATTGTAGGTATTGTGACAATATCATTTTGATATATGGTTCAAGGTCATATGATCAAAGTTCAAGGTCACAGCTGCAAAAGAATTAAATTGCTTAATTATCTTGAAAACTGTTAACTTTTTGTGTAGGCATTTGTATTAGAATATTGTAGGTATTGATACGACGATCATTTTGATATATGGTTCAAGGTCATATGTTCAAAGGTCAAGGTACGACTGCAAAAGAAGACTTAAATTGCTAATTATCTTGAAAACTATTAACTTTTTGTATAGGCTATATATTAGAATATTGTAGGTATTGATATGACGATCATTATGATATAGTTCAAGGTCATATGTTTAAAGGTCAAGGTCACAGCTGCAAATGCAGACTTAAATTGCTAATTATCTTGAAAACTGTAAACATTTTGTATAGGCATATATCAGAATATTGTAGGTATTGCGACAATGATCATTCTGATATATGGTTCAAGGTCATATGTTCAAAGGTCAAGGTCACAGCTGCAAAAGAAGACAAAAATCGCTAATTATCTTGAAAATTTTAACTTTATGTATAGGCATGTATATTATATTGTAGGTATTATATGATGATCATTTTAATATATCGTTCAAGGTCAAGTGTTTAATGGTCAAGGTCACAGCTGCAAAAGAAGACATAAATTGCTAATTATCTAGAAAACTATTAACTTTTTTATAGGCATATATATGAGAATACTGTAGGTACTGATATGACGATCATTATGTATATATGGTTCAAGGTCATATGTTTAAAGGTCAAGGTCACAGCTGCAAAAGAAGGCAAAAATAGGTAATTATCTTGAAAACTGTAAACTTTTTGTATAGGCATATATAATAGAATATTGTACGTATTGATATGATGATCTTTTTGATATATGGTTCAAGGTCATATGTTCAAAGGTCAAGGTCACAGATGCAAAAGAAGACTTCACTATTAACTAATAAATTTTTGTATAGGCATGCATATTAGAATATTGTAGGTATTGATAGGATGATCATTTTTTAATATGGTTCAAGGTCATCTGTTCAAAGGCCAAGGTCATGGCTGCAAAAGAAGACATAAATTGCTTATTATCTTGAAAACTATTAACTTTTTGTATAG